>JAZHPH010000108.1:196385-257974 GCA_037356405.1 Nasonia oneida
CAGAAAAAACGCTTTTTGGGGGTTAACTTTGGGGGTCGTTTTCACCCCCTAACTACGCTTATGAGCCGATAAGAAAAAATACGTGTCTCTTATTTTCACATGTACTACAACATATCGTAAAATCATTGAAATCGGTGAGGTCGGGTTCGGGTACCTTCCTTGTAAGTCTAGGACTGATACGCTTTATGATGCGATATCGTGCCTTACTCGAAATTTTTATAAGTATAGAATAATTCTAAGTTTTTTACCTGCTGAAGGCATAAGTTGCTCAAGAGCAGGGACTAGGCGCTTTAGTTGCGCTGGCGCTTAAGCTGCGCTTCGGCTAGTGAGCTCATACTGGCCGTGCGGGTCCTTTTATAATCCTTGGAGCGAGCGGGGATCGTGCCGCCGAAAATAATATCACATTCACACTTTCACACAGACATTCACACCTATATACAAAACCCATTCATACAGATAATTTATAATGTGCGCACGCTATGCAGCCGCCGCCGCTTCTCCTTCTCTTGCGCCGCTGCGCCGCCGCTTCTATATACATATATAGATGGTGTGTTGCGCGATCTCCCTCTTCTTTCGGTGTTGCTGCTACCGCCGCTCGCTGGCTCGTGGCACTGCTGAAGTTGCGCTGTCAGCTGTAGCGATAGACAAGAGTAGGGAGACGAATGCTTTTTGATTTGTTTTTATTTTTATTTTAATTACATGATGGATCTTGTGTAGGGCATTACAGGCCTTCGAGGTCGCTAAATACGAATTTTGCGAAGGCAACCGTCTCCGAGGTACCTGGTGCTCAGGGTGGTCAGTATAAACGTTGTCTTCTAGAGTTTTTCGGGAAATTAATTGTACGATGAGAATTGAATAGTAATTAAGTTAAATACGTTACTCAGGGATTTCTGGGGCCACTAAACATGGAAATGGCCTTATAATCAAGATAATCCTAGGAGACGACGTTGAAACTGACCACCCTGGGCACCAGGTACCTCGGAGATCGTCGCCGTCGCGATATTCGCGTTCAGCGACTCCAAAAACCCCCGAGTAGCAGAACTGGATTAATTTCCTTTAATATTTACCAAGTTGTTAATTATTCATTGCCTTTTTGGAATGCACTTCTAAAATGCATATTTTTATTGCACAAATATATTTTTCAAAAAGTAATTTATCACTATAGGTCACAAAGTTTTTGGACGTTTTCACAAATCGAATGCAAAAATCCGCATTAAGATCCAACTTACTGTTCAAACATTGACAGTTAAGCCGTTTTTAGTGCTTTATTTCCTCGACAGAAAATATAGGTTATGGTTTCGCGGGATTAATTTTTTTACGTGTGTGATGTTGCGCTTTTTATAACCTATGCGGTGACGCTAACAATCATTTACACTTGTTTCTGACTCGATCTTCGTACCGCGGACTCTTACATCTACAGAGGGGGACAACGTATAGGTATGGAAGCGGTTATGCCTGGCGTGGCAAAGGTGTAGAAATAAAACTTATTAACACACTGTTTATGCTGTATAACAATACTTCGTATATTCTCCAACCCCCAGTACGGAGCAGAATTAGTCCGTCTACAAGTTTGCCCGTAATACTGTATTTAGAAATCAACCGTGATATTATTCTTGACTAAACAACGTTAACAATATGGCGTCTAACCGTTATGCTGATTCTCTGATCTCGCTGGTGATGCCTTATTGCCTTCGTCTGAATATGATAATTGATGAGCTGAAAAGCGCGAAAATCCGATATAACGTATCGATACACGCGTAATCGATAACGCTTCTAACGCGCTATAAACACCGTTATTCGTATAACGGGACCGCAAACAATATACGTCGGTTAAACGTACTCCGAACGCTCTCCCATCGACGACGACAATCTGACGCTCTATTAATATCAGTAGCTCGGTGTTTTCTCGATAATAAAGCTGGATCGTTTATCAATCAACAGCGGCGCTACGCATTACCCACGGCCGTTGCTGGATCGTATAGATACTCAGCGGCTCGAAACTCTCTTTAATAATGCTGGATCGCTTAGCGATCGACAGCGTCGCTACGTTATTGTTGCGCGGTATCTGGATCGATTTTCGATCAACAGACGGCTCGAATTATTATAGCTCTCAGCCGGATTGCACAGCAATCGACAGCGTCTCGGTATTCTTTCAATATGGCGGGATCTCTTCGATCTACCGCGTCTCAACCCTCGCGAACGGATATCTCTCGTCGCACGCTACGCTCCGTTAATCTGATCGTTAACACTACCAAAACCCCAACACTCACCGAACATCAATCCATTAGTCGTGTGGCGAGTACGTAACACTTACTTATCCTTCGAATTCTCCGTTCGACTTCCACAACTCACGGCTTCGCTACTCTCTCCTCCTCTCTCGGCCTGGTATCGGGTTGTACGAGTTGGCAGCGTCCTTCTCGTCGAAAGGTTGAGATGATTCTAATGAAGAAGGAAGTCTCCTTCTTCTCACTACCCTGCGCTTCTCCGGAAAACCCCCAATCCGCGCCCTCTATATTAATTAATGTTGGCGCGAAACCGCCGGCGTCAATTATGCGGACGCTCCCTTCTCTTCGCGCCCCATGAGCGAGAGAGAAACGGTATAAACCCGTAATATACCATAGTGGCGTCATATCGCTATGAAGTCATACCCAAGTCACCGTGCAGACGCAGTGTACGGGACTCTCATGGGCGCACTGGGTCGCGCCAGTGCGGCGCTATGACTCGACTAGTGGTGCGCGCTAGTGGTGTACGCGCGCTCCCCCACTAGTCGCGTCGGCATCGCGGCAGTAAATATATTTGCTCACTATCCCCTCTCTCCGCGCGCGCTATTCCGCAGCGCGTTTACTCTCTCTCGCGTCGTCGCTATCTCCCTCTCCCGCTCGGCCCATCGCTCTATCGCGGCATGCTCGATTCTGCGCGGCGACGATGCGCACTCGTCAGTTCCTCATTTGTCGTACGCGGTGCTCGTCTCGACCTCGCGACACGACTCCTGGTGCGTACCGGAGAAGGTGCGTGACGGCTGTGTCGGTATAGCAGCCCAACACACCTGGCAGAACACCGTGGCGCTACTTTACCCGCGTCGTCTCCTGCTAACCCCGCAGGAGAGCCACCGCCGCTCCGCGTGGTTAGCAGGTGAGGTTACGTACCTCGACTCAACAACGACGAATGTTTATATTGTTCCTGCTGCTCGCAATTTGCAGCAGGACAATATTGTTTGCGCGTGTGTGCTGTTTTGTGTACGCGTGCAGCCCGTTTGGCTGCACGCGTGAATGAAAATCATTTTCTGCTGACCACTTTCCCGACCAAATCCAATAATAATCTTGCCTCTACTTCTTACATCCACTTTGAAGCTTAGATTTGGGTAATTCGCCTGGACTATTAAATGAAACTTAAAAGATCACTTTATCATTCATTGTAAGAATCATAGGCTTTTTCTGGCTAAACGCGTGTGGATGTTCAAACTCGAAGAGATCTTAGATTAACTAGCCTACTCCCTCACATGCTAATCCCTAATAATTTTCATTCCCCGCATAAGACTTGCACTAGCTTTTAGTAGACACTTTTCTTCTGTGTTACGCATCAAGAGAGACAATAAGAGATTAATTTAATAGATTGAAAACTACATACCCTGCCAGTTAACTTGATTCTCTTAGCAAGTTTACCTGTATTAGCAGCACCGGCTTTTGAGTTTGCAAAGGATAATGTTTGAGAACGATTGTTAAGCAGTCCGATAATATTTATAATTATTTAACAATGACCTAAAAAACTGCTTTGCGTAGTCTTCTTGCAGAGCTGGTGTATCCGAAGAAGCTAATTATATTCCCCGCTACAAAAACCGATATGGGCTCCAGGTGATCCAAATATGAACACCTTCTATTCCAAACCTTTCGAACCTGTAAATACAAATGCATTATAATAGACGCACTTGAGCAATAATCAATTGAAGTATAATAGCTAAAAAGATAATTTATATTATTTTATATGCAGTTAAAGACTTTATGTAAAAAATATTAGTACACCTAACAAATCAATTAATACATAAATTAAAAATGATTGTAGAATAAAATTTACTGTACCTGGTGTATGACTGCAGGAAGTGGTTGCGTAGAGTTCTGTGGTCCCTGGATATCCACAGGTACTCCGCCGTAACAAAAAAAATCAAAGACAAAAATAATTAGCTGTTCTGATTATGGATTTAAGATATTACAGATAAGCATAGGATGAAAATTACCTTTAATTTAGCTACTTGCAGGCAAATTCTTGTTCCAGTATCTTCAAAGAATTTTGTTATGGTTTAGGGTGAGAAAGGCCCCTCCAACGCTCTCTTACAATATACGTGGCACTAACAGAAATGCGTCTCGGACCCATAGACGCGCTCTGCGCTGGGCGACGCCGCTGACGAGAGTGAGTCGTCGATGGACACAGACAGGCAGACGGGTAAGGGCTATCCCTTCCTATACCGTTACTGAATGATTGCGGTGTACGCTGTATTCCTAACAAATGTATTATTGAAAATTTTAAAAATTTGGTGGCAAAAGTGCTGTCTACTTTCGCCCCTAGGGAAAAAACACTTTCGCGTTAAGATATGTGTATATATGTGTGTTTGGGTTTGTTTATATCTACATATATACACAAAAACACTAAAAAGGCCTTTCGCCCAGTCTTGAAAAACTTGACTTTCGCTCCGCTTTTTCGTAGGCGAAAAGCGCGTTTTCGATGCACGTGTTATGAAAAGTATATTACGTATTTGTTTCTTGAACTTTGATGATTATTTTGTTGAGCGAACTGAAATGTCGAATAAAATAATTTAATTATTACAAAAACAAGTTTGAACTGCGGATCATTAAATTTGTTTACTTACTTAATCTTCTGCGTGAATTCGTTCATCGACGACGATGCGTCCAATTGAGAAGTTGCATCGGGTTGCGCTGAAATGTAACAGAAGAATAAATTAGTGTCAGCGTAGCAAAATAATATAAATAATAATTTTTATTTAACAATAATAATTTTTACTTATACTTCTCCGCTGCAAAGCAATGTTGGTCGATGCACTTGCAGGCTTCTTGATCTCTTTCACAACTGAGGCTGGTGTTGATATTGGAGCTGTAAGATTAATCTTTGGTCTTTTCGGCGGCGGTGTTTCCTGCAGTTGCTGGGATGTTCAGCTATTGGCTGCGAATGAGCCGCATCTTGTTGCATCAGCTTCTTCGGCGGCGGTGCTTCCAGCAGCTGCTGGGATATCCCAGCTATTGGCGTCGAATGAGCCACAGGTTGTGGTATTGGCCGCTTCTTTATTTTTTTCTTTTTTAAGGAAAGGGCCAACAGCGACTGAGAGCCTTCCAAGAGGGACATCTTTCTGCTAAGATTTGCTGCAGCAGTAGCTACAGAAAGTACTCCGGTGTTCTTTTTGACCTTGCCGTTCATCTACGATGATAATGTATGTTTGTACTAATGTGTAAAATTAGTTATAAAATAGTACAGTCGTACATTATTACACGTGTAAAGTACATTATTTTATAGCATCTGCGTGACATAAGTCCACTAAACGTGGGCTTATGCCACGCAGTGCTATAAAATTAATTTACGATCTGCGTGGAAATCATTTTAACAACGACAAAACGGTCGGTGCTACATTCTTTGGTTGGATCTTCTTTTGACCAGTACGGCATTAAAAAACATTTCCGTGCAATTTGATTAAGACTAACGTAAATCAATTTTGATCTTAATAATGAACAAAGATAAACACCAATGGCAGATGAGCGACGCGGAAAATCAAACATATCGTCAATTTTTAAAATTGTTTTAAAAGAAAATAGCATCCATTATTACGTTCTATAATATTTTGAATAATAGCTATGAAACCGTTTTAAAGAACAACCGCGCTATCCTCTCGAAGTATTGACAAATAAATCGACCCTGTAAGGACTTTACTATATTGACAATAACTGTAATCATCGACTGGTGGAGTAGGACCCTTTACATGCTTTGCAATAAACTTTAGTCTGGATGGATCGACGAGTACTTTACTCTGCGTATGGTAATTTTCCGCGTTCCTATTAGCAATCTGTTGCAAATGCTGACTCGATTTCCTACACATTTTGCGACAATACGTCATATTGTTTTCGTAGGGAAATGCTGAAAACAAATCTAAAGGACCAAAGGATCTAACATCGTTGGGGAGATGTAAAAGAGTATGAACGTTATACGATGGAAATTCTACGCCATAAACGTCGGAAGAAGTTTCGTTAAAGAGTTTGGTGCAATTTTCTGCAAAATTAATAGATTGGATCGTGTGTCCAGGATCTACTAGAATTCTGATCGCCGTGTGAGGAAGGAGAAAATAACTGAACACAGCATCGTTTACTAATCCGTAAAAAATAACCGGCTTACTGTACAGAAGTATGCGTCTTTGTTCAGTGGTTTTAAACTTGTCATGCTTCGCAATATTGATAGGCTTCCGAGCAAAATCTCTTGGACAGTACATTTCAACTATTTCAAGTCGCAATCTAGAGCTTGTAGATGACTCTTGTTTGATATTTTCGATGATTTATCTGATCTATTACGTACTCCTTGCAAGATTTTTTCCATTACGCCAAGGCATACTAAGTGCATATAATCAAATACCGTACCGGAAACTATATTGAAATGAAGCGAGGCAAGTGGGCATTCTATGCAATTGTGATGATACGTATCTACCATTAAAGAATATTTATTCTCTGTACGAAGCCTATGATCCGTTCCTTTATACACCATAACCCAAAGAAAAAGTACGAGCAGGTGCATCGGCAACAAAGAACCTTGACAAAATTTTTATTATGAAAATCAAGACCATTGTCATATAATTCCTGCATCTCCTCTTTAAACGGCTGGAAGAATGTCAATGCGGAGGTTGGTTTTCTCGAGCCTTTAAATACACGGACAATGTATGGGCTACTGTTCAAAATATTGACTACTCTAATCCGAATAGGTCACATCAAGATTTTATCGACTTTGTCCAGAGAAGCCTTATCAGTGCTGAAATCTAATTGTAGCAGGGTATCGGGATGCATGTTTACAGGAGTCGATGAAAGACATTTGACCAAAGCATTTCTTACACCCAAATGCAAGACGTTTTCGCGCAAACCAATACAATCGCCATCACTCGATTCTAATTCATTCGAAACGCTGTTACTCGAACCAACTTCAAAAGAACGATTCGCATCGATTGTGCCATCACGAAAATCAATCTCCTCGTTTAACGCAGAGGACGAAGAAGCTACGTGTTCGTCGAAGCGATAAACTGAAGCTAAAGAACGAACGTCAGCAAGGGAGTCATGAGTCTGCTGAATCATTTAAAACAGTTTCTGATAGATAATCATCCCGCGCTCTTTCGAACAATCTTCTTCTGCGAGCTCTGTGATCAGCACTGCAATTATTCAAGGGTTTCCTAGACCGTAAACTTTGAAGCCTATAATTTCGACGTGATGTTCGAGAAGAGCTACTTACTTGATGACGTACGATGAAATTACAAAAAACGAAGCAAGTAAGAAACCGATAAAAGGAATAATTAAAAGATATAAATGAATGTAACAAATACAACCAAAATGTGTTGCTCTCTAGAGCCGACAATATCCTTACAATGCCTGTGTGATGATGTGGCCAATAGTGTTGTAGTGAGTGTTAATTTCACTGCAGCCGTTGATTTTCCAGTTGATGAGCAAACCTATAAAAGATATGTAACGTATTATTATATGCATGCTAATGGTATGATTGTATACAATTTGATAAGGTGGTTATTTTTTAAATACTTTTAAAACAAATGCGCAAAATTTCAGAGCTCGACTTAAAAAACTGTCCGAATGGCAGGAGAATATATAATTAGACAGGCGTTTTCTTCTACGACTGATAAACAGTCATTTTTTTAACCATTTTATTTATACTGTTTCTAAGCAGAGCTCTGAAATTTATCAAAGGTGTTTTAAAAGTGATTGTGAAATAAACTACCGTAGTAGTTTTATTTAACTTTATTTTGTTAGTATAATCTTTAACTGTAGACCTTGATACAGCTTTTAAATTTTTGTGTGTGATTTTGTACAAACATTGTGACAGAGGATCCCTTTTCTACTCTATTTTGAAGTATATAAAAATAATAATTATTTTGACAATTACTTCAATAGGTGTGTCTAATAGTAGTGTCAGTCATCATTTTATTTGGTATACATGCCAGTGAATGTATAACTATTACATACATAGGTCCAAGTAATTATTTTTATATACTTAAAAATAGAGCAGAAAGCAGTAGTGCTACTTATTACTGATATAAGAAATCCTCTGCTAGAATGTCAGCGAAGTCACACACAAAAACTACAAATCCGGGTCAAGGTCGACTGCTGAAAATTAAAACAAACAAGTTCAATAAAGAAAGGATAGAAGTTTCTCTCACAATCTTTTAAAGTATCCATGCAAAATTTCAGAGCTCTACTTACTTTAATCACCATGATATTTTTTATATAGCTTCTTTCTGTTATCAAGTTGACCTGTAAACCACAACGCGCTTAGCCAGTTTCCGGGTGCATTTGTTAAGATCTTTTGTTGTAAGGGGCCTGACAGTTGTAGTTATTAATAGTACGTTTTTTGACAGTTTTTTCAAGTACAGTTACTTATAATAACTCTGTCTGTTACTCAGTATATGAACAATGAGGATGGATTAAAATTATAAAAACAGATCTGACACATACTGGCACTCTTAAAAGTGCAAAATTCTGTTCATGTACTTAGTAACAGACAGAATTATTACAAGAGTCTGTAAGTACAAAAACAGTCAAAAATTATGAAAAACTATGGAACATGTGTCACTTTGGCTAAGAAATACATCTCTTACGATACATGTGTAAATTGGCTAAGCGCATGCAAGCTTTCAGATAAACTTGGTAACAGGATCGAGCTTAACAAAAAGAACCAAGGCTATTACTTTCCAAACAACTTAAAGACACTTGGGCAAAATGTTATACCCTTATCGGCTAACTGCTACCGAAGAGATTGTCTGTAAATATCCCGTTAGCTGCAGTTCTCCTGTCCAGAAATGCAGAGTTCTTGATGGCCTTGTTGTTCCGTTGAACCTATAAATTCAAGTAGATTAGTTTACACACTTGCATAATGAATCAAGAAAGTGCAATATAAAAACACATCCCTGAAAAAAAAAACGCTGCTAAGTCATTGGCACTTAGCTTCCTCCTATTCCGCTAGTGGAAGATAATTACATGTTTTCTAAAAAATCTGTACGGATGTATGATATTCTTTTGACGATTTGAGAGTTTAGATGCATGTACTCTATTGATACGAGGTTAAGGCAGATATTTGGAACACGCATTGATACGAGATTAAGACAGATATTTGGAACACGCATTGATACGAGGTTAATACAGATATTTGGAATTAATAAAAGTTTTGGAGGAATATCAGTAATTTTAGTCGGTGATTTATATCAACTGCCCCCAGTCATGGATCGACCAATTTATACAACAGCAAACACATCAGAATTAATTGTTTTTTTGTGAAAATCTTTTATGGGAAGAATTTCAGTATTATTCATTAACTAAAATAATGCGTCAAACAACATGACAGAAGATGATATATCATTGATTAATTTAAGAAAATGTGATAAAAAATGTATTCCTGAAGAAGCTATTAGAGTATTTGGTAAAAATAAATTTGTTGACGAATATAATACCCGGAAAATTAACAATTATCCTGGAACAACTCATATTTTAAAATCTATAGAATCAATACTAGAATTAATTACCGAAAAAACAAAACAATATATTTTGAAATCATTAAAAAAAAGACAAGAATGCGGGGGATTAGATTCTGAAATCATGTTGAAAATTGGAATAAAATATATGATCACAACTAATATTAATGTTGACGATGGTTTGGTAAATGGAGCTTGTGGTGTTTTAAAGCATATTACTTTTCTAAGTTTTCTAAGTTTAAAAGTTAATCGTTAATTTATGTGGCATTAAGTAGAGTTAGACAGTTATCCGATTTATACATGCTTGGTAACTTTCCAAATCTGAATAAAACAAAGGCTGATGAAACTTTAAACGAACTCGTGAATCATTTTAAAATAAACAAAACTTTAAATTTATCATTTACAAAATTTATTCAAAGAAACGAATTGATAATAGTCTATCAAAATGTTAATGTTAGGTCTTTAAACGAAAATTTTACCTATATATTATTAATGATTGTTGGTACTTTCAAGCTGATATCTTAATATTTTGTGAAACTTATACGAAAAATTCTGATTTGTTTGAAATAAAAGGATATAATATAATATATAGATCTGATGAAAATGTAAAATCTTCTAAAGGAATTATATGCTTCGCAAGAATTTAATAAATTATAAAATAACTTTAATTATAACTTACAATTCATGTAAAGGTAGCATGTTACATCATATCGATATGGTCATGATAAATATTGATGAGACATATATTTTAGCTGGTTATAAATCACCTTCAGTTGATAAAGAAACCTTTTCAAAACATTTTGAATCATTTGAAATAAATAAGTACAATGGCAGTAACGTTATTGTTATTGAAAATTATAATTATTATGCTTATTTAAAAAGAAGCTTCATTCAAAATTATCTTAATAACAGGGTGTCCAGGTGGTCATGGAAACCTGGAAGTCATGGAAAAGTCAGGGAAAAATTATATGAAACAATAATATATTTTATTTTCAGTGCAACTTTATTATTTAGATTCAATATACTTTTATATTAATGATACGTTTAAAATTCGCGCTTCAAGAATCGATCTTTGTATCGACTCTCGCATCTTTGGCCACGTGATGCATATATCGATTAGTAGCATGCGCTGCCTTCTCGCGCCAAATACCGCGCGGGGTATTCATAAAAATGTCTTGAACGAAAGCTCAACTGTCAGAAAGGAGAACGTTAAAAATATTACTTATTTGTTGATACATCAAGTAGGTAAGTATTTATAAAAATTCTCTGTCACCGTGGACCCATTGAACTGACTACTGTGATAAGTGAATAGCTGCAGACCTTTGAAGGTTAGGTCGTATTCATTGTTTTGAATGAATATCTATATTTTTGTTCGGACTCTCAGACCAATTTGAGTTTTTTAAATTACAAATTAAACTAATTTTTTATATGTCTATTGAAAATAGTGCAATAATATAAATATACGAAAGTTGACAGCTTGGTAAATCTGACAAGAAAATCAAAACGTTATCGAATATAACGATGTTAAATACAATAGCTGTTCGGCAGCGATCGCGATGAATATTGCTAATAATTGATTTTTTGATATATTTTGTATTTAAGACAACCTATAAATAAATAACAATTTTTTATAAATACAATATAATAAAGCAAAAAACTATTTTTCTTTTATTTATTCATTTATTTTATTTTTCATGAGAATAAAATAACACCAACGCTTTCCAAACACTGTCACTTCTAAAATGCATGGACAAAAATTGACAGCCTCTACTGGGTGCGGGAATCAAAATTTTCGACAAATATGGCTTTCTGTGTATTCTCTGCGAGCGCGACTTTTCATTAAGTAATATGGGAAAAACAGCACTACTCAAATATATCAAAAATAAACGTCACATATCCCTTGACTCTGCTCGAAGATGTACTCTTCCACTCACTTTCGACGTACATCATAGACCGGAAAACGGAAATACTCAAGGTAATACATCCTCCGAGAGCGTTCTTAATGCATCAAAGCGAACATCACCTACAATGGGTTTGAATGCTACACAAGAGACACCTTCTTTTACTTCATCACAGTCTGATCCATCGCAAATCAGAGCTAATACTGTAAACGATACAAGTAGAGATGCAAATATCAAACGATTTCTTTTAAAAAACAAAGTGACAAGATTAGAAACTTTTTGGTGTCTTTATTCGGTATATCATCACCACTCGCTAAGAGAAACAGAAAATATAATATTAGCATTAAAATCAGTATATCCAGATGATGAAACTACGCAAAAACTTAGATTAGAAAAATTCAAAATAGGTTATACTATTACGTTTAGGCTGGGCCCCTTTTTTTCAAAAAGAATTAAATTTAAGGCTCTTAGACTGTGATCATATCGTTATAGGTTTCGACGAAAGTTTGAATAAAAGTAGTAAAATGCAGCAAATGGATCTCATTGTAAGATTCTGGGACAAGACAATAAATGAAGTCAGTACCCGGTATCTCACGTCTGTATTTTTAGGACACACCAATGCTGCCGCATTAGTAAATGCTTTCGAAGAAAATGTACCCGACGACATGTTGAAAAAACTTATTCAAGTATCTATGGGCGGATCAAAGGTTCATTTAAAATTTTTAAGAGATTTTCAGACTGAGCCTAATTCAGATATAGAGAATAAGATTCTTTTAGATTTAGGTACATGTGGTAAACACACAATACATTGTGATTTTAAAGCAGGTATTGAAAGCACTGGATGAAAATTAGTCACCTTTTTATATTCTTTGTATAAATTATTTAAATATTCTCCTGCTCGAAGAGCTGATTATATTCATGCGTACAAATGTAATTTACTACCAAAAAAATTTTGCTCTGTACGTTGGTTAGAAAATAGTCCCGTCGTTTCAAGGGCTAGACAAATATTAAAAGCGCTTATACTATATATAAATTATTGTAAAAAAATACAAAAAGTTCCAACAAGCGGTGATTTTAATATAGTTGCGGACACGGTAAATGATAATTTGTTGGATACAAAATTAGCATTTTTTCATATATTTGCTTGTGAATTAGAGTCTTTCTTAAAAGAATTTCAATCTGACAGTCCTTATGTTCCATTCTTGTATAATTGTCTAAAAGCGATAACAGAACGTTTCATGACTAGAGTTGTAAAACCGAAAGTTTTAGAAAACTGCGAATTTCAGAAAATTGATCTTGATAGACAAGAGAATCTTATAGTGTAAAATAAAATCGATGTTGGTTATACAGTTAGAGATACTTTAAATACGACAAAAGGTTTATCAAAACTAGAAATTTTGCAGTTCAAAAATGACTAGAAAGTATATTTTAACATTCCTGAAAAAAATCTTAGAATGATCACCGTTAAAATTTCCATTGGTTAAATGCATTTCCTGCTTAGATCCATTTGTAGTAATGAATAAATCGTCCTATATAGCTCGTTTAAACACAACGTTAAAACGTTTTGTTAATAATAAAATTATAACAGGTGTAGAAACAGACCATATAAAATTAGAGTGCACAAATTTTTGTGATTCGACAACTGTTATCGAAAGATTTAAACAATATAAAAGACAAGATAAACGATTGGACAGGTTTTGGTTAAAACTTTTGGATACCGACTCTGAGACTACATTACATTTGCGTAAGTAAAATCAACAAGCCAAATGACTAATTTCAAAGAGCAATATCTGATGCTCTCAATAATATGAATACTAAGTTAGAACCAAATGTAATTACTAAAAGTATGATTCTTACTACGAGAAATGCATATGGTCTTTATACTCAAGCTATTGAGGACGAAAAAAAAAACAAAATCTTAAAAAAGAGGAAGCTAAAAAGAGAATGCAAGAGGAAGCAAAAACTTTAAAAGAATTAGAAAGTAAGAAGCAACAAATCGCAGAAGAATATGCTAAACAAATGGCTGTATTAAATGAATAAATATCAGCTAAGAAAAAGAATCAAAACTAGTTAAATACTTAATATAATTATATTTATTTATTATTGTTTCAAACGAAACTATAAAGTCATTAATGATAATAAAAAAGTTCCAAAGTTTAATTGTATAACGTTAAAAAATAAATAAGTACATGTTTATTACAAATAAATGTTTTAAATGTATCATTAAAACTGTATGATAATATAAATAAATATAAAGATTTCCGTTTTACATCATTTATTTGTTTAATTCATATATCCTTGTCATTGTTATTATTATTCCTCTTATTACGGAATTATAGATCAATATTCGTGATTCACATTATTAAATCTTTTTCAAACTTTGTCGGGTAAGATCATGTAAAGTCGTGGAATTTTAGAACCCATGAAGCCTGGACACCCTGAATAATTACAATTTAAAAAGAGCTCTTCAAACCAAAATTTCGACGACAAATTTTAATACACAAATAGATGTTGTTTTTATAAATGAAAGCAATGAAAATTTTGAAGCTGAAGTATACGAAACTTATTTCTCAGATCACAAACCAATCTTCGTTGGTTTATCTACTAATAATTTAAATATAATTGGTGAAAATGAAATCAACGAACATAACAAAAATAATAACGTCAGAAGTAAATCTGATATTTTAGATATTATTGGTTTACCGAATAAGGACAATGTATCATGTTATGCCAATACAACAATTCAATCATTATTACACTGCAATATATTTCGAAAATACTGTTTAAATTTTCAAGAAGATTGTTTAAAAAAAATTTTTACTTTATATAGATTACAAAATTTGGATTTTTTAAAATTTAGAAAAATTATACATGAGAAATATGCAGTAACTGTACATCAAGATGTAGCTGAATTTATTATGGATATTAGTAATAAACTCAATTATTAAAACTTGTCATAGAACATGAACTAATTACTGAAATATTATGTCCAAATTGTAATAATTGTTAATAAATGAGGGGTTTGGTGCAATAAATAATATCACCCATTACTCCAGTGGACCCTTCGGGTATTTGTAAAATACTATAATGTTTACTTAGACATTTTCGTGTTCGGACAATGTTACAAATTGTTAATTTTTTCCGATTCTCTCTATCTACTGCTTATTTATCTATTCGGGCAAATCTGTTATCGTTTAGTGAGATCTTCTACACTACATTAAAACAATTAAATGAGCAATTTTGTAAAAATTCACCAGAACTAGTAAGTCATTCCGGAATGACAATTATTTCATGATAGATATGTGGCAAAAACATGAATCCATCATACTACCGCAGAAGAATGAAAAAGAAATTGGATTTAGCTATCTTTTTTAATAAAAATGGTTTACAAAAAGTGACCGGATCATGAAACATTTCACATGAATCAGCAATATTTACAGATATAAAATTCTATATATTTATGTCCTTTTTGTTTAGTAATTTATTACTAATAATGTGTATGAATACATATACCATACAGCATAGTAAGATTGGATATATATGTATATTTTACATACATTATCAGAGGTGATCTTATGATTAGGTCCAGATGAAAGGGATGCTGAAAATAATTCTTTGTCCAGATATGCTCTTTTTTCAAAGTTATTTGTTTGTAAACATAAAATGACAAATGCTGTATATATTTATGCGTATTACAAGATGTAATCTGCAGATTCGGTCCAGATAAAAGGAATGCTGCGATCAATTAATTCTATAGATATGATCTTTTTTCAAAGCTATCTATTTGTAAATATAAATGAAGTATTTAAGTAATCATTTTCTTAATGAAAGAGCACTCACGGGAGTTTTCAGTAAGGAAAGAAATTAATATCAAAGAATATAAATTTCTTAACATAAACTATTTTTTATCATCAATTGTCTTAAACAAACATTACAATAAATGATGAACTTTAAATAATGAATTTTATATATATATATATATACTAGTGGGGCTTCGCCCCCCCGCTCGCTACGCTCGCCAACCCCCCAGTGTAGTTTTTGTAAAATCTTCTGTAAAACTATTTTTGTATTTGTTCCATATATCATATAGAATCAAGAAATTTCCTTCCAAACTATATTTTCAATTTCAGTATCATTTTCATTTTCAATTTGGATAAATAATTGATTAGGGTTTTTACATCTGGATAATGCTACATATAATTGTCCATGAGACAATAATGGTTTTTCTAAATATAATCCTACATTATCAAAACTTTGACCTTGGGATTTATTAATAGTCATTGCAAATGCTAAGACTAAGGGAAATTGTTTTCTATATACAATAAGTGGTAACGAAGATGAAGATGAATTTCCAGTATTTAAAGTAATTCTCGTTATAAAAACTTTATTTCCAATTTTTTCTCCAGTTATAATTTCAGCTTCTATGTTGTACTTAAATAATTTCGTAAATTTTAATCGTGTTTCATTACATAAACCTTCTGTTATGCTTAAGTTTCTTATTAACATAACAATTGCACCAATTTTCAAATTGAGTTCATGTGTTGGTAATCCTTCACGAATATTATTTAATACTTCTATCGGAAAATTTATATAAATATTATCATCAGACATCAACACCTTTGTATGTTGCCGTATCTATGCTATACTATATTTTTTCCTCACTATCCATTTGTCTTCAAATTTTTTTATTTAAAAAATACGTGTATTCATTATGAGAAGTGAGTATTACACTATTTAACAAGTGAAATTTTTTACCAAAAATTTTTGAACATACATCATTTGTTATCCATTCATTTGGAATTTTAAATGTTGTAATATTTCCTTCTCCAATTTTCAGTAACAATTTTGAAAATTCTTTATAACATGAACGCATGTTTATATTTAACTTCAAAATATGGAAATTTGACCAAAGGAATGATGATTTTATAGTTTGTGCTATAATAGTGCTTCTATTACTATTTTTTAAAACAGGGAGAATTTGCCGAAAATCCCCCCCTAATACTATTAATTTATTTCCGAAAGGAATTTCGATATCACATAGATCACGTAATGTTTTGTCAACTATTTCTAAAGCCTTTTTTGGAATCATAGAAGCTTCATCCCAAATAATTAAATCCGTGTTTCGTAATTTTTCTTTGTCAGATTTAAATCTTAAAAATGAGACTTGGATATTGGTTAAATATAAAGGTAAATGAAAAGTTCTATGACTGGTCATTCCCATTGGAAGTAATATCAAAGCTATACCAGTCCATGCCATAGATAAAATTTTAAAGAAACATTCAATACATCTCAAAAGAAAAATTATTGATTTTAGAAATGATGTTATTTTTTTATTTATTTATTTAATCTAGAATATTACAGAGTATAACTAGTGTAGTAGAAGTGAATCTTGCAGAGGTAAACAGGTTACCTGTTCGCAAACCCTGGCATTACAAACTAAAAAAATACAAATATAAAAAACGCTTAAAACTAGTAAAAAATAAACTTTCCATCTTATTCTATCTTTAACAAACTAAAAGCATCAATCTCATGCTCATTAGACTTTTAACAAAAGCTTCCTTTGCTTAAATTTATTTCGCACGCAGTGATAACAGAATCATTAAAATAATAACAATGTTGAATAACATCAATACATAATTAGCAATTTATTTTAATCCACTTCCTTATTAAATTTTTACCGGATGGTTTTTTTATATCTACTACTTTTAGATCATTTGGTAGTGCATTGTACGTAATGATAGCTTTGTTAATACTTTTCTTATCACTGACTCTTTTATAACTTTTAGGTACAATTAAACTCTTTTTCCTTGTTACACTAGTAGAACTTAGGTACTGGGTTTTGAGGTCGTTATAATGTAGCCTTATTGCCTCGAAGATAAATAGTTGTTCCAGATTTAGAGGGCTGTCATGTACGTTGAAACTGTTTTTATTAATTATTTTCAGTATTTTCTGTTGTAATTTTTGCACCAGATCTCGATTATTTTTATACACTCCACCCCAGGCTAAGATTCCATAGCTTATCATGCTATGGAAAAAAGCATAATATATCATTCGTAATGTTACCGTCGATATGATGTTAGCTAGCTTGTAAAAAATATATACTAAGTACTTCGTTTTCTTAATTATATATTGAACATGTTTATCCCACTTTAAATTATAGTCAAATACAATTACAAGGTATTTACAGCTCTACACTCTAGTCAACAATATATCCTGTATTTTAATTTCAATGTGAGCAGGTACACTATTACAATAGCTTCCGAATGTTATAAAGACTGTTTTATGTACATTTAGCAATAATTTATTCACTGCCAGCCAGTTATCTATGACCAATAAGAATTCATTCATATTACTTTGAGCCTCTAACCAATTCTCTCCAGTGGCAATTATGGCAGTATCATCAGCATAAGACAGTATAGAGTCCAGGGGGATCTCCTTCAAGATATCATTAATATATAATATAAATAGTAGTGGCCCCAGGATAGTACCCTGAGGGACACCTGTGTTTATTAACAAAAAGTCACTTTTGCATTCTTCAATTTTAATGTCCCGCGCGAGACAAGTTCGTCGAACGTTTTCGGTTTCTTCCTTGTGTCGGGAACCCTCGTGAACTTTGCATGCGCGAAACCCGCGAGATTGCCTCTAGCAAGCTGTGTCCTGGTGTGTCGCCGGTGTTATCACTCTGAGTGCAACTTCACGCCGCGTGTCCGTTACGAGCTGAGCGGCTGCTGCCGCTCGTCTTCCGTAGTCGGACGCACACTCAAGGCCACCAGGCATCTACTCTGCTGCCCAGCGAGGGCCCCGGTCATCCGCTTGCGCCGTTCAAGACGAGCCATGAGGCATCCGAGCGAGACAGCACGGAAGCGAATGTAAGTACCTGCTCGATCGCTGATCTCTCTCTCTCTCTCTCTCTCTCTCTCTCTCTCTCTCTCTCTCTCTGCATTAGGCTTCGCTTTGTCTCTCTCTTGCCTTGTGCCGCTACTGTATTTGGCTGGTTTTACAATACACGAACATAATTCTAAACTCCACCTACTTTTTGTGATTTCACGCCTGACTCTCTGCCTTTTCCCCGCGCTCACCCCTCTTGAATATGCGTTTACTTCATCCGTGATTAAGCTACGCAGCATAAGCACTCACGACGCCTCCGTGGGCTCACGTGCTCAAGGACGAGCCCGTACAGCATACTGCGCTACGGGCCAGGCTTCGTATAGCCTTCAAGAAGCCTGCTACGAGCTGCTGCATCAATTCCTCTCGATACTCTTTAGATCAGTATACTCGTTACTGATCCTTTATACACGGTAGTAAGCACCGTTATAATTTTCATTTTGTTGACTGCAATAAAAATAGGGTAGTGGTCTGTTATAGTAGCTTTGAGTTTATAGGTAGCTGTATCAATGTTATTAGTTTTTATAAATATATTGTCAATGCATGATCCTTTGGCTAAACCCAAGGGTGGTCTTGTTACACCAACAAATCCAGGTTTAAAACCTTTTTCTAGAAAATTGCACAATAATTCTTGGCTCAAGTAATCGCATTCTAACAGATCTACATTAAAATTGCCAATTACAAGATGATTTTTGATATTTTTCTTTTTAATTAAATATTTATTTAGATCCATTATAAATTCAGTCTTAGGTATTTCGTGTGACCTATATATGGACGATATTTCAATATTACTATTACTATTTAACTTAATTCTAGTATTTACAATCTTAATTCTACCATATTTAACTACTTCTGTATTTTGTACTAAATTATTATTAACAAAGACTATAACCCCATCGTTTTTATTTAACCTACTATCGTTGCAATAGCAGTCATATTTTCCATTGGATCCTATCAGTTCATGTATACAATGATTATCTTGTTCGAAGGTTTCAGTGCATATTACTACAGATGGTTTGATACATAGACTCTCAAATAAAATTTTCACTTTATCGAAATTAGCATTCATACTTATAACATTTAGGTGCATAATTAAATCATTTTTTTACTAATAAATTTGTTAAAATTATCAATACAATTACAAGTTCTCTCTTTCTGAATTGAATCATTACTTATAGTGTCTAAATATTCAAAACTAGCCATTTTTATCTAATTAAATTTAGATTTTTACCGCTTCTAAGTCTTGATCCTCTCTGGTTAGATTGAACTTGCGTAGAGAACGGCTGTTGTCTCGTTGCAGAATTCCGTCGACCTTGTTGTTGCGTAGTTCCAGCTTTGATTCGATCTTGATTTTTCTTGGTTATATCGATATCCGTTGAACCTTGATCTTGTTGGGGCTGTTGATAAGTTACCGTCCTTGTATGGTAACCTGAGATCATAGTTGGTAAGGTAGGTTTCATAGGATAGTCGATTCTTTCTATGTATGAGTTAATTTTCTTTTTGTATATGTTGCATAGATTGTGATCACTGGCAACATGTTTAATGTCAAAATTGGTGTTATAGTTAACATTAGAATATGTACACTTTGTTATATTGTTTGAGCTGTCATTGGTCTTATGACTATCTGCACATTTCAGACAGACTACATTATTTTTGCTTTTGTTTCCACTATGACCATATCTACCACAGTTGAAACATGGTCTTATACTTAAATAGTCGTAGACTTTGCAGCTTTGGTATCCTACGAAGATTTTGCTGTTATTCTCCTTGATGAACTTGTATACATCAGAGGGAACCTGCATTAATACTGTTGTTGTATCGCTACGTTTGTTTTTGTACGTATGTAGGGCTATGCCTTTATTTGAAAAACTACTGAAATTCCTCGAGTTTATATCACTCTCTATTTCAGCTGGACTCCAATTCAAGTAATTGTCGAAACCAACTATTTTTACTTTAGGATTTATAAGTTCTTCTTCCATAACCTCACAAACTCCTTCAAAGCTTTCCTTTAGTACAGCTTCAATTAGAATACTATCACTATTTACACAGTTAATGACTAGTTCTTCTGTTTTGTTATAATACATATTTTTAGTTTGAATCTTTTTTTCTCGCGTTAAGCACTCAATAACTTTCTTTTTCATATCTATACTCTCATTGCCCATGTTATTTATTGTTATTTTTGGCACTTTTTTACGGAACGGTTTAGGCTGGTTTATCACCTCAGCATAGGATGCCCTAGGTAAAACACTATCACACTGTTTAGTTACAAGTTTTTCCTTCAATAAATTATTTTTTTCTCCCATTTCTTTGACTAGCTGCTTCAATAGTACATTTTCAGCTTCTAGAATGTTGTACTTCTCATTGATATCACAGTCCAGTAGATCTTGTTCAGAAATTGTTACTTCCTTTAAGAGTTCTTTCCTTACTTCTTCAGATTTCTTTAATTTTATTTGCGCAATTAACAATTTTGCTGACCCACGTATGGTGTCGTCTTCAATTTTTGAGTTTATGTCCTTGTAGCTATGTTCGGGGCAAACCATTAAGTTGTTACTCACTTGCCAATAATTTTTTTCTTTCTGCGCTAAGCAGCTTGGGTGATACGCTGCATCACAGATAATATAAACAATTGTTGATGCTTTCGTTTGTTTATGGCAGTTAAAATAGCTGGGACACTTGTCGGGAGGCAACCGTGCTCCCGCCATGTTGCCTATGATAATTGGCTTTAATATTAAATGGATTTAATATTAAAAACAAAAAAATTAAAAAATCAACAAATAAAAACGAAATTACTATACAAGATGAATTATTTCGAATTTTTTTAATTTTTGTATACAATAATGAAAATTTACATAACAATATAAGAACGATGATAGTTAAAAAAGTTATCAACAATTGGAAATATTATTGTGATTTTATTGTAGGAAGTGATTATTATCAAAATGTTAAAAGTAGCGATAACTATTCTGACTTTATGTCTCAATCTGGTATTTTTGGAACTTTAATTGAAATCAAATGCATTATCTTAAGAACAAAATTCATTCATTTTTAACAATAACCATAATTTAGTATAATTTGATTATGTCAGAAAATTATTGGTAATTTTTATACAATAAAATAAAAAAAAAAATCAACGCGCCCAAAGTACATTATGACTGAAATAATGTGCTTCTGACAGTACCCTTTGGGTAGTGTGGTAAACTGTCTACTGATGGTTATCTTTTTACCGTTCATAAGTATAGTCAAAATAACTATATAATATAGTATATAATTTTAAACCATAAACATTGACAGTTAACTAACAGTACATTTTAAGTAAGTTAATTCTACAAAATTCGTGTTATTGCTGTGTAAAGGGCTGTAGGGGGTAGGTGGGGGCTGTGGGGGGGGGGGGGGGGGAGTATAGCCAAAATAACTATATAATATAGGAAGATATGTATATATTCCCTCAAGCCGTGCGACTGCACATCGAACGCTGATGTAAATTTTTAATATTTCAACATTCTCATTAATCATCTATAGTCATCCCTATTGATAAATCTCAAATGAGATCTCCACTACTAGGTATATTGCTATATTAGTTTTCTTCTGAAATACTCTTATTTAGTTTGTTTTGATTATTACTAACTGATTTTTATCTATTCATAAAATTTTATAAATTCGTACGCAAAATCATAGATAAAATTTTGATTGAAGATCTTATATCTCATTTTACGCACACTGTAAGTACTTTTTTTATGTAAAATTATACAGTTATTATTTTTCAATTCAACATTTTTTCTCTAAAATCAATAGTTTCCGAGATATAGTCAAAAAACCATAATTTTGCATATTTTTGTTAATGGCAAAATACCTTCAAATATTTCGAGGTGTAGACCCAAATATTCTTATTCTAAAATATTAACCTAATTGATTGACGTTAAAAATTAAGGGGACCTCGCAGATGATTAGCACAGAAACTTATCTGGCGTGTGTATTAATTGATCCATAGTGGAAAACAAATTCTGCACGTAACAGTTTGTATCTGAAGCGTTTAGACTAAAGCAGAAGTTAACTTAACAAAGCAGAAATTTTTAGCAGAAAAATGTCGGAATAAAGACAAAGATAACAGTTATTATTAGTTTTTTTATTTTATTATGTTATTAAAGGCGTGTTTTAAAAAGAAAAATCAGTAGAAATCCGAAGATAACTGTTATTTTTAGGAAAAAACTAGTGAATGTAGAAGATGACTATCATAAAATGAAGAAAACTGTTTTAATTTATGAAAAAACTGTTGTCTTCTCTTATTAACAGTTATTGTCTGTTGTATTCATTTTTTTAGTTAACTGAAAAAAACTCTAGCAAACTGAATAAAACTGATGACAACAGAATATTGTTGTCTGTGTCTTATTTCCGACATTTTTTACTGTCATCTGCAGTTCATAACTGTTTTCTCCAGTTGTTTTAATTTTTCTTTTCGCTAGGAATTTAAGATATCATTATCATTTAATATAAAAGTAAATATTGTATTATGTATTACATTTTAGTACAGAATATAAATGTTATGGTTGTTATAATCCTACAATTTACATTATATTATAAATGTGAATAAAAAAAATTTCAATTTATATTATTTTATTGTTATATTTTTTTTGTTAATATAATTAATACTTTCATCAAATAATTACAAAGAGTTTAAAAACATTTTTCAATATTTAAAATTTATTTCCATTTGTACTGTACCATTGTATTCCATTGTACATTTGAACTGAGAATATCTTCGCAGTATATCTTGACTGAAACACTTACATGTGGACATAAGCGTTCTTGTAGAACTGTTGCAGCATGATTAATGTTGATAAACCTAATTATCTGAGAGGTAACACCCTTTGAGCACCTAATAGCTTTTAACAAATTGTGATTTCCTGACTCTAAAGAGATAGTTGAATGACACCATAGTGGTCCCCAATTCAAGACACTTTCGGCTATATGCAAGAGTTGATGTACGTTGTAACTCATTGCTTTCTCTCCAAAGAACTTCTTAGTTTTAGCTACAAATTCGTGTAGCATTTTACCCGCTTTATTTAATTCTGATACATGAATATTATCTTTTAGTAAAATGTACAAACTTTCTAGAAATAAAAGCCAGTGATTATAATGACCTCTGGTTAAATGTTCTGACAGAATTACGGCGCTATAATATAAAACATTATTTTCACTTGACTCAATCTTGCAATTTGATGTAGAGCTGTGATCTTTTTTATTTTTAAATCAATTTCTATAATATCATCATTATTCGTTGATTTTATGTAATATTCAGTAAACTGCATGTAATCGGAAACAAATCCGGCAATGTTATTAAAATTTGGTAGATTAATTAGAGGAGACGGATATTTAATACTATTAACTGGTTTGTCGGGAGTAGCAATAAACATATCATTAACAGTACTTTTATGTTCTCGAGAATCAACAGGAGTTTGTAATAAGGTATATTTTTGAGCATCATCAACCCATGTCTCAGGATGAAGGCATCAACTGCAACCATAATTGTCATTAAACTTTGATTTCTTGAACTGGTGCCCGTGCTACTGAGTCTACGCAGCATGACACAATATGTAATTTTAAATTACGTTCTTTGCCTTTGACAATGCATGAAAATCCTTCTTTTGACAATCTATTCATGTAGTCAACAAAGGGACCTAAATAGATACTCATATCTTGTTTATTCTTATTAAACCATAAACCACAAGTTATTAATTTACTCATTCTTTCTTGTCGGGGTAATTCATTAATCATTAGGAATAGTGGCCATATCAGTATTTAATACAGATGGTAAGTAAACATTATAGTATTTTACAAATAGTCAACGACATTAAAGAGAATCCTACCGTTATAGATACTACGGATATTAAAAGTATTTGTATATTCATAAAAGTTTTTCGAAATATGTACATCTTGCCATTGTCAAATATGTTACATTACTAATATCAAAAGAGCATTGTATGTAGATCAAATATATTTTGTAATAATAAAAATACAAATTTACCAAATACTTATTTAGTACTCCTAACCACAAATAAACTTCCTGATACTGTTTTTATCTCTCCATCAATTAAAATTTTTATTATTATTGTACACTTATTTAAAAGTTATTAAAATCAGCTATTTACAATTTTAAAAATATATAAATAATAATATAAATAATATTTAAAAAGATTCTATTAATCTTTGCGAAAGATAAAATTTATCACTAAATATCAACAGTCTTTATGATAATTATTTCGAAATAGCAAACGCGAACAATCTAGCATTATAATTATTATAATAAAAAAAATAATAATAATATTTTAAAAGTTTATTCAATTATAGCAAATATAAATCCAAAACATGATATTTTAAAGTAATAAAAGGTTACATGCTTTTTACCTGAAAATCATCTGCTAATCAAATACGAAATCGGCACGCTTTTCTCTTGAAAATTACCTGGAAATCATCTGATTTTTACTGAAGCTTTTTCGGTAGGGGCGAACCTGAATCACATCTCCACTTGGGCCGTGCATAATGGTCTATCAATTAATGCCAAGAAAACTCATGCAATTTGGCTGGGGTCGAGAGGATTTATTAGCCGACTACCTACTCTGCAGTTGCCTGATATTATTGTGGTTAACGTTAGGATCCAGCCTTGCTATTCCCTCAGAATACTTGGGGTTATCGTGGACAACACTCTCTCCTGGCGTGAGCAAACAGCTGACAGCAAGAAAGAGCTTCGCCGCGCTATATCGCCTGCGCAAATGTAGAGACTCCTTACCAAAAAGCACTAAACTGATGCTAATCAAAGTACTGACATTTCCGTACTTTGATTATTGTGCGAGCATATTTCTTGATGTCTCAGGTGAGCTTAACACGAAGCTCGATAGATGCAAGAATGCTGCAATTAGGTTCACGACGGGTGTACGCAAGTTCCAGCACATTACACCCTCCTATGTCGATAACGAGCTGCTCCCTGTGGACGACAAACGTGACTTTATTTGCATCAGTCTTCTAGCCAATGTTTTAAAGAGTAAAACTCCTAATTATTTGAGTGAGCATCTCATATTTCGTCCTGTTGACTGCGTAGGATCAGAGCGTGCATCTAAATTTGACCTTATAATAAAGAATGTGTCGACTCGCTGTTATCGATCCTCTTTTGTAATTGACGGTGCGGAAATCTGGAACGCTGTCCCCCAGACAGCGTGCGTAGTTTTTACAAACGGCGTAGCTTTAAGTCTAAACTATTCGATTACCTCTGGGACAGATTCTTGCGATGAGCTCGCTGATTTGTTTTGCGCACATTCAGTATTCTTAGTATTCTACTATGTTATTTTCATGTAATTATGTACAGCCATTGTTTGCTACCGTCTTTGTGTATTTTTATAGCTAGGACAAATTTCTATTGGACAGATTATTTATATGCGTTATGTTCCTTTTTAGCTTAATTATCCTAGTTTTTAAGTTTTAGTAGTGTTGAAATATTAAATTTATTTCGTCAAGCGTATGTCGACTAAGCAGCTATTATCAGCTATCAGTATATGTCAGTTTTTTTTGCCCGTCGTTAATTAATTAACAATTGTCAGTCAGTGTAAATGTGGATTATATTTTGCGCGTTCGTGAGTGAATCCGCGAGTGTGATAGGTGCGTTTATATAGGTTAAGTTTTTTCAAAAAGTGCAAGTGTCAGTGAAAGTGTTATGTGATAAGTTTAAATGAAATAAATTAAATAGTGTAAGTGTAGCATAATAGCTAAAAGAAGAGATGTCAAAGGAGGATTAGCCAGTACTCATCCAGACAAAAAATATTCTCGAGGAAGGAATAAGAAGAGGTCAAGAGGATTTTTTGGCTCTAAAAACAATGAAGATGCTCAAGTGGAGAAGAGACCAAGATTTTCAGCATCTGCGAAGAAAATCAGCACATCAACAGTTCCAGATGCTGCTTCTACAAAAAATAGGCTTATTGATGTCAGCATTTTGTATAGTGAACTTCAAGATGTTTTGTGTTGTGGTGTATGTTACGGTAATGTACATTTTAGTGAATCAAGTGTACAAGGGCTTGCTTTAAAAATTGGTGTTGTCTGTGAACAGTGTGGTCAGATAAGTGCGATAAACTCTTGCAAGAAAGTGGGTCCAAGAAGCAATGCATGTGAAGTGAACAGAAGAAGCATTATCGCTATGCGTGCACTTGGCCATGGGCACGCTGGATTGTCTACCTTTTGTGGCATCATGGATCTGCAAAAGCCAGTAGCACAATCTGCTTACGATACAATTAGGAATCAATAAGTGGAGTATGTCAAAAAGTAGCTGAGGACTCTATGAAGGCTGCAGTTCAAGAGGAGATGGAAGCTACAGGAAGCAATCAATTAGATGTTTCTGGCGATGGCTCCTGGAGGAAGAAGGGCTTTTCATCTTTACAAGGCCTCGCCAGCATCATCGGAAATAAAACAGCAAAGGTTTTGGATGTCGCCATCAAGAACAGCTTCTGCAAAGCAGGTGACAACTGGTTAGGCAAAGAAGACACGATTCCATATCAAGAATGGTCCAAATTGTAATGATAACCATCAAGGCAGTGCAGGAAAAATGGAAGTGGATGGAATCGTCCAGATGTTTCAACGTTCAGAAGAAGAGTACGGTGTAATGTACAAAAATTATATTGGTAATGGTGACTCGAAAGTGTACAACGCAGTGACAGAAGCGCAACCCTATGGCAGCAGGTTGACCGTTGCAAAAAAGAGTGTATCGGTCATGTGCAGAAGAGGATGGGTACGTGTTTCAGGAATTTGAAGAAATCACTAGGACAACAGACACTCGGATGGAAAAGGAATTGGAGGAAGAGGATGACTGACTGCCCAAGTGATCGAAAGACTGTCTTCATACTACGGCAAAGCATCACCCTGATTCCGTGGAAGACATGTCCAATGCAATCTGGGCAACCTTCTATCACCAGCTGTCAACAGACGCAATGCCTCAGCACCACTTGTGTCCGAAAGGAGCCAGGAGCTGGTGTAAATGGCAGAAAGCTAAAGTGCACAAGACTTTGAAGAATTTTAAGCACAAAAGCAGCATGTCATCTGCTATTATGGAGAAGATTAAGCCTATTTATGAAGATTTAACGGAACCAAACCTTCTGGAAAGATGTGTTGGAGGTTTCACACAGAATTCTAATGAAAGTTTCAACAATTCTGTGTGGAAGCTGGTTCCAAAAACATAATTTAGTGGCTTGACAGTGCTCAATATTGGAGTGTACACAGCTGTTAGGTGCTTCATTGATGGTCGTACGGGCTTTCTGAAGATTATGGAGCAGTTTGAAGTCATGCCAGGAAAAGCTGCGTGTGAATGGGTAGAAAGCAGCAATGACTGCAGATTATTTCACGCGGAGAGGAAAAAACTGGCAAGCACCAAGGAGGCACGCGTTACCAGGAGAAAAGCTCGAGAAGAACTACAGGATGATACATATGGAGCAGGTGAAAATTAAATTTTGTAAGTACTTACATCTAATATTATTAATATTTTCATTTTATAGTTTCAAGTATTTCTTTTTAAAAGTTATTCTTATCACTTTTCGGCAAATCTTGGACTAAGTGGGTTACCACAGCAGCCTCATAAACATGACAGTTGAGGTTATGATGGACAGGAGACCCAAAATGCCTTGTGACTAGGGTGAAAAAGGATAAGAGCTTTAAAGAAATTTTATTAATAAAAACATGCTTTTAAATGTAATGTACTAATTTAATCATTTTGTTTTCTAGATACATCTACACCCCGACAGGAGTTTTTATGTGTCCAGATGCGACAGTCTGGTACACAATGTTATATTTTGTTGGATATCAATGATTGGAGCAATGAAAAAATGATAGAGATAAGTATTACGGTGATTATGTATAAGTATTGTAAGTCAAAACTTTAATGCTGATTTTCTCCTAATTGTGTTTTTCTCAATTACAGGTGCTGTACCGTAAGATTCCAAAGGAACGGATGGACTAAATGAGCTCAAATTTGGTGTTATTGTTTAAAAGTACATTGGTTATGGTATGAATGAGGGGATTTGGTTTAAATTCCATAGAAAAAAAGTTACATGATAATTATGTTAAAATTAATCAAAAATTGATGAAAAATCAGTAATATGCTTATAAAACTTTTTCTATGGAATTTAAACCAAATCATTCATACCATAACTAATGTACTTTTAAACAATATCCTGGCGTTTGAGCTCATTTGGGCCAATCGTTCCTTTGGAATCTTACGGTCAGTGAATTATGGACACCCTACTATACGTAGGTATTATAGAGGTATATAGAAGGTCTAAAACAGTAAAACTAAAGGTAATTATGTGTAAAAATAGCAAAAAATTTGGTTTATTTATATAAGAAATTCTAAATTTTTAATGGAAATTTGGTGTTGTGCCCCCTTAATATTATTACTATTATAACCTATCTACTATTTCTAACTAGTTGTTTATACACTATCTATTTAAACTAAAATCATATCATAAAACCTGTGTGAGTATAAATTTCTTTCTATGCCACGAATACAAATTCTACATCTTTGAAATAAATAAAATATGCACAGTTGCAACTTAATACTTTTCAACTGTCCATACTTCATATGAATCTAATTTTCTATTTTATTTATTAAAAATATTCTACTTTAGAAATTCTAAGTTTGCTTTGCACGGCTTGGTATTCTGCGACGCAGTACAAACAAAGTTCGAGGCGCCAGATTGTCGCTGGCAATTTCTCCAGATACTTGGGTTTTTTCCGGCTGCACACAAATTCTACCCGCCGTATACCGATCCCGATCGCTGTACCTGCGCGCGCTCTTAATAGCTATTTTTTCGGACTGCCTAATTGCGCTGTCCGGACGCTTGCCTGCTCTTAAGCTCTGCGGAAAATAGTTTTTTTTTTGTCACGCAGCTGCGTCGTTATTTTATTTTATTTAAATTTTTATTATTTTCTTAGTTAACCTATGACGTAACATTATACTTAAAAGAATCATCGGCTCTACAGATATGTGTGAGAAATAAACTAGATAAAATGAAGTTAAAAGATTTTGAAGACTCCAGTTCATTCTTCACAGAATTTGAAAAAACGATTAATGAGTTAAAGAATGCTGGTTGAAAAGTTGATGAACGAGAAAAGTTAAACTATATGCTGAGAACATTACCAGACTCACTAACAAGTTATATCGGAGATCTGGTAGATGCCCTACAAGAAAGTGACAGAAATTGTGAATTTAAAAAAAAATAAAATAAGCTTGTGGGAAAGCGGAAATACAAGCAATGACAGCGGAAAGAAGAAAACTAGCATTTTTCAAGCTGAACAAAATAGAGATAAAAATTGCTATAGATGTGGACAATTTGGATACTATAAGCAGGAATGCAAAAACTGCTGGACAGGGATTTTTTTCATTTTCTTTTATTTTTGCGAATCTATAATTTTAGAAAAACCAATTGATGGTCGGTGACGGTAGAATTTTGAAAGGTACAAAGGTCAGAAACATTTTTACTTATTTTAACGTCGATGGAATGTCAAATATAATACAAATATCCAATGTATTTTACGTCAAGAAAATGGATTAAAATCTGTTGAGTTTTGTAAAAATAACAAATGAAAATAAAATCATTTCTGTTGAAAATACCTTGAAAGTATATAATAGGCAAAACAATTTAATTGCAGCAGCTTACAAAGAGCACGGATTATATAAAATAAGTAGTTTTATCGATAGAAAAGAATGCTACATTTCAGAGGAAAATATAGTAAATGAAACACAGAAAGAAAGATAACATAGAATGTTAAGTCATGTCAATTTTAAATATTTAGAAAATATGTGCAAACATAAGTTAGTTGAAGGTATGCCGGAAAAATTAGAGCCAGTAATGTTGAAATGCGGTACGTATATACAAAATAAAATGCATAATCTATCTTTTGAAAATAAAAGAACTAGAGCTACCGAGATTCTAGAATTAGTGCATACAGATTTGAATGGGCCACATAAAACTACAGGTTTTGATGGATCTTAATATTTTCTAACATTTATTGATGATTATAGTAAATGAGCGTTGATTCATACAATAAAATTATAATCAAAAGTTTGTGAATGTTTTATCGATTAAAATTAATAAAGTTGAAAATATTACCGGGAAAAAGATAAGAAGATTGAGATGCGATAACGGAAAAGAATATTTAAATCGAGACGTTTATAATGTTATAAGAGATAAAGGAATATTGCTAGAACCTTGTCCTCCATATATACATGAGTTGAACGGAACAGCCGAAAGATATAATAGGACGATAATGAATTCAGCTAGATGTTTATTTTATGAAGCTAAAGTAAATCGTAAATATTGGCCAGAGGTAGTTAAAGCAGCAGCTTATTTGAAAAATAAAACAATTACAGATACAATTGAAAATAAAACTCCTTTTGAAATATTCTTTAATAAGAAACCTAATATTAGTAATTTGCGATTGTACGGTAGTTACGGTCTTTGTAAGAGTACCAGAAATAAAAGAAAATACGAGATGGGATAGAAAAGCCGACGTAGGAATTTTATTAGTATATGATCATGCTGGATGCAGAATTTTAATAAATGATAAAATAGTCAGAAGTAGACATGTTGATATTATTGAAAATGATAAAAACTTAATTGGGTTCCAAGGGGACGAAAGTAGCGATGATGATAACGATGAAAATTTAAAAAATGATGATTCATACAATGAAATAAAAGGTTCAGTATCGAACGAAAGTGATGAAACAATATAGTAAAATGGAAAATCGAATAATGATATGAGAAAAACTCTAAGAAGGTCCTAGCAAGAAAGAAAGAAGCCTGATTGGTACAATGCAAAACCTTGTAAATTCAAATTATATTTATGTTAATGCCGTAAGCGCAGATAGCCCTTTGATTTATGAAGAATCGATAAACTGCAATGAAAAGCATTTATGGAAAGAGGCTATGGATAGGAAGATAAATTGTTTAATTAAAAATAAATGTGGAAATTAGTTGAAAGACCTAAAAATAAAAAAATATTAGATTTAAAATGGGTGTACACAAATAAATCTGATAATCGAAAAAAAGCGAGAATTGTTGTGAGAGGTTTCCAACAAAATGAAGTTTTGGAAGATATATATTCACCAGTAGCAAGAATACAAACGTTGAAATTATTATAAGCTTATTGTTGTCAAAATGATTTAATGATTATACAAATGGATGTAGAAACAGCGTTTTTAAATGGTTATGTAAAATCGGAAGTATATGCAAAACAACCAACAGGCTGTGATGATGGAACAGATAAAGTTTGTAAATTAGAAAAAGCATTATATGGTTTGAGAGAAAGCCCGAGAGCTTGGTATGAGTACTTTGATGATTAAATAAAAAAATTGAAATTTTAAAGAAGTGAAAGTGATTATTGTTTATATATGAATGATGAAAAGATTGATGTTATTCATTTAATATTGTTCGTTGATGATTTATGAATATGTGGGAAAAATAAGGAAAGACGCGATGAAGTCAAAACTGAATTATCAAAGAAATTTGCTATGAAAGATTTGGGTGAAGTAAATACGTATTTGGGTATAAATATCAAATATAATTATGAAAAAGGGGAAATGACACTGGACCAAAGTGAATATATTGAGTCATTGTCCAGGAAATATAATATTGTAGAAGCAAAACTATATTGTACACCAATGGAACAAAATTTGAGTTTAGAACCCGCACAGGCAGCATCAAATGATTTAAAATATAGACATTTAATCGAAGCATTGTTATACATAAGTACCGAAACAAGATTAGATATTAGTTATAGCGTAAACTACTTGAATCGTTTCCAGAATTGTTATGATGAAACGCATTATAAATATGCATTGAGGATTTTAAAATATTTGTACTTAACAAAGAAACTTAAGCTAACGTACAAGAAAGATTTAAATGCTGTGGTAATCGATTGTTTTGTTGATAATGACTGGGCTAGAGATAATAATGATAGAAAATCTACGACTGGATATATAATAAGAATTTTCGGAAACGTTGTTTACTGGAAATCCAGAAAATAAGGAAGCGTCACGAAATCGACGACAGCTGCAGAATATGTAGCCTTATCAGAATCCGTGAGTGAAATCAAAATAATTAAACATTTATTAAATGATTTTAAATTTAAAATTGAAAAACCAATTAATATTTATTAACATAATTCTGGAGCAATTGCGATAGCCAAATTTGTTAATATGACGAAAAATTCAAAGTATATAGAAATATATTATTATTTTGTAAATGAATGTTATGAACAAGGGATTATAAAAATTGTAAAAGTAGACTCAGAAAACAATATCGCAGATATTTTAATGAAAGCTCTGGGACGAATTCAAAAAATTTAGAAAAGTATTAAGAATTGTTTCATAAGTTCTGACGCATAAATTTAAGGAGGTGTCTTGAAATATTAAATTTGTTTTGGCAAGCGTATGCCGACTAAGCAGTGCAATACACTGGAAAGAATGGCACAGCTAAGCAGTGCGATGAACTGAGCAGCAGAGAATGCTCAATCGTAAAATTGCGCTAAATGAATAGTGGATATAAAGGCGGTAGTATAAGTCGAAAGAGTAAGTTGGAATGTAGTAGTAGTCGTCATAAAGAATCATGTATCGGTGCTTATATCTGTATCAATAAAAGAATATTTCACACATATTTTAACAAGTAGATTTAATTTAAGGTTAAGTGCGTTTTATTATGTGCGTTAGCTTTATTTTTACGGCCGTGACGATATGTGCGCCCTTAATTGTGTATTTTCCTTTGTAATTGGCTGTGGCTTTTTAGGACCTCTGAGTCCGGTGCCAACAAAATAAAATTTAATTCAATGCTCCCTCTCTCTCATTCTCTCTCTCTCTCTCTCTCTCTCTCTCTCTCTCTCTCAGTTGATGACAGGCTCCAACGATTTCAACAAGTTGCGTGCAACTTGCTTGATGTTCTTGCTCCTCTATCAACACGCAAGTTTAAGCGTAAACCATTACCCTGGTTTACTCATGCTTTGCCTGAAATGTGTAAAGCTTGTAATCTATGAACATGCTAAACAGTCAGGAAATTCGAGGTTAATGGAAGATTATAGACATGCAAGGCGTGAAGCCAAGAAGAAAATTCGTAAAGCTCGTGATGGCTTCTTAATTAGGGGCTGTAGCGAACAACCAAACATTTGGATTTTACGTAAATTTTATCTGATTCGCAGTAGGGCATGAGTTGATAAAGATGAGTTGATAATTCATTTTTTATCTGTCACTTGCACCCACCCTCCATGTTCGTTAGAAACTTTGCGAAACATCCTCGACAGCCATCAAGACGACAACTATTGTCAATCTAATTTCCAGTTTAGGCTGCTTGATAAGTCACTGATCTCTCCACGACAATCGGGGTTTCCCACTGGTTATGGTACCCAGACAACTCTCCTTAAGATAACAAACGATATTAAGAAGAGTCCGGAGGAAGGTCTTGTGACTGTTCTGCTGTTATTCGACTTCAAACAAGCTTTTGATAAGATGAATCACGAGATTATACTCAATACGCTTAAACGTTATGACTTCACGAACGAGACCATCACATGGTTTCACTCATATCCGTCTGGACGTTCGCAGGCAGTCGTGGGTCTTGATGGTGCATGCTCTGGTTTTCTGCATAACACGTCTGGCGTTCCTCAAGGATCATCTCCCGGCTCTATCATTTTTCTGACTTTCATCAATGAGATTGTTACGACTTTGAAAAACTACAAATCTACTTGCAAGTTGTTCGCTGATGATCTTTAGATTTACATACAATGCCATCTAAGGGAACTCGACTTACACATTAGTAAATTAAATGAGGATGCACAGTGTGTAGTGGAATGATTTTGCGCAAATAGCCTTATCCTGAATGTAGCTAAGACCAAAGCTATGATAGTTGGCTCTCACCAACATTATATGTGCCTTGACTCCGAAGAGATTGCACCTGTGATCGTGAACGGGGTTTTGATACTATTCTCAGACACAGTCAGAAATCTGGGTGTTGTGTTCAGCAATACCCACAGCTGGGACGCGCATGTTTCACAAATCTATGTTAGAGCTCATAATGTACTTTATCGCTTACGTTATAGAGGTTATGCGTTATCTATTAATATTAAGAAGAATCTTGTGCATGCCCTGGTTTTACCTTATTTTGATTATGCCAGTTTGGTATATCAAGACCTACCAGACTACCTCGCTGTTAAACTTCAGCGGTTATGCAATTCTTCAGTTCGCTTTATTTTCCACCTACGGAAAGATGCTGAGTACAACCATACTATAAGAAACTGGGCTAGCTCTCCCTCGATCACCGACGTAATTTTTTCGTGGGAACAGTCTTGTATAAACTAATCGCCCTGATTACCTAGCGGAAATGTTCCCTAAACCAGGTGAGGAGATTAGACAGTCAACCCGTCATATTAGCACATCGTCGTTTCTGATACCGACCGCTACGACTGAAATGTACCTAATTCGTTTTCGATCCGCTCTATGTACTTTTGGGACTCAGTTCCGGTCCGAATACGGCTTAGCAGCTCTCTAATTATTTTCAAAAGCCATTTGCATCAATATCTAATGAATTTACTGCAAAATTATATAAGCTAGATATATAAGTTGAAGTAAATGATCTCGGCTAGTTTCTAGTTTTTAGATTTGCTACTAGCCTCTATAGTCTTAAGTTAGCTACTACACAATTTTGTTACTAATTGTTTAAATAATGAGTAGAATTGTCGTACGTGTACCTCTCATGCGCTCTAATTATGCGTCACATGTTGTTTAGCGATCCTTATGGCTGAATTAGTACCTCTCCATGCGTGAGGGAGAGCTTCGAAATTGTTACGTTCAATTATTCATTATATCAATAATATGACTGCTAGCTAATTATTCCAAATTGTTTTGAAAGATTTCGAATAAGCGTTTGGAATGAAACTCGAATTATGTTCTGAGATTGTTTAATCTTATGTTTTTTTTTTCAAATTTATATATGCATTGTTACCACACCCTACGGCCCCTGGTCACGACGTAAATAAAATAGTTCTCTCTCTCTCTCTCTCTTTCTCTCTCTCTCTTACCTGCGTCGCTGCTTCTCTCACTCATGCTCTCACGATTGCCCGTACGCCGCTGGTAGTTAAAACAGATAGCTGTCAAATACATTGTGTTATATAGTCTGAAGCGTCGTTATGACGGTCATTGCAATTGCGTTTGTAATTGTTTAAACACTCCGTCATAAACTTTAATATTTTTCGTTTATCTGGAAATTACCAAATTCATTTTCTAAACAATAATTATATTCCTAACATTATTTCGATGAGCTTAATTCATTTTTAATATGAGTGGTTGTTTTAATGGCGCTACATTTGAAAATTTTAACCTTTAAATGTAGCGCGCTCGAAGCGTGCTTAAATTTACCTAGTTAGAATAAATAAACAAAAATTTTATTATTACGGCTGACTATATTGCGTATATATTACTGTTTTTATAATGATTATTTTCGTTATAATCTGTATTTCATTAAAATGATTAAAATGATGAATGACTGTTGGTCTTGTCTAGTAAAAATGTAATTTTTTATTTACAGGCTAAGCACTCCCAACTCTCCCAACTTTTATAGATCTTGAATGCAGGTTCGCCTTTTAAAAAATAAATATGGCGTTTCATCTAAATCGGTAAAGCGGACTCTCTAGCAAGGTTTCAAGGGGATGTGGGAGCTTATTCTTCCAAAATACGCCACGAGGTATTTCGTATTTCAAATGCAAAAAAAAAACTAAAAGTCTAATTAACTTTTTCTTTCAGTAGAATGATTAATTAAACTTAATAGAATAGCGCTGTGCTATTTATATTGGTCGAAATTAAAATAATAAAAAGTTTATTGGTACTACTTAGTTTTAAGGTTAGCGCTGAGATCGCGCTAAGATCGTATAAACACCCATTTGTATTTCAAAACTTGTTAAAAAACTAAAAGTCCAATTGACAATTTCTTTCGATAGAATGATTCTTTGAATAAAACACTATTGCGCTCTGGTCTTAATTTTTCATTGCACGCTTTATTTAAAAAGTTTCATGGTCCAGAAACACTGTTTTTTAGCTCCCACATCCCCTTAACAACTTTCTTAGATGTCTAGGAATAAAACTTCTATTCAAATAGGCCAGACACTTTACTAAATCAAGAGTGAATTTTCAATAATAAAAAAGACCAATTGTCATTTATCATTTTATAATCTTTGATTTAGTCACTTGCAGTACTGTATTGAATTTAATTTTCTATTTTCCAGGTTGATCAGGGTACTTTATTTGAACTAATATTAGCAGCAAATTACTTAGATATTAAAGGACTTCTCGATGTTACTTGCAAAACTGTAGCTAATATGATAAAAGGAAAGACTCCAGAAGAAATTCGTAAAACTTTTAATATTAAAAATGATTTTACAGCTTCCGAAGAAGAACAAGTACGTAAAGAAAATGAATGGTGTGAGGAAAAGTAATTTAAGGCTTTTATTGCCTTACAATTATTTCTTCTAGAATCTATAACATTTTTAAATTATTTAAGCCACTATAAAAAAGTAATGACTTATCATTTCGCAACTTTTATATGTATCAAGTTGTTGTCCAATAAAAAAACTTAAAAATTAAAAATTAATTTCTTAATTTCTTAGTTTCTAAATATTCTTTTATTACATGCGTTCTCGGTAAATGCTGTTTTGCATAAGGATTCTTTCATGCTAAATAGCGAATCACGGAGTCTATTTTAAAGATTACGTTAAATATAAATGTTAAGGGGACACAACACCATTTAATGTTAAATTTAATAACTGGAAATTTTTTCGTTAATATTTGGTCAAATTAATACTAATTTTACCATGCTGAATCATTATTTTTACCTACTTACTCATTGTGGTACTAGGTGCAATGTTTTGACTCTTTTGTCTATTTTGTCCGTAGGATTTCAAGTGAACAAGTAGTTAATGTTCTGTACACTTGTAGTTTTGGTATGAAACAGGTATTTTGATTTGAATGTTTAGAAATTATTTGTTGATTTGAATGTTTAGATATCATTTTTTAGTTTTAACTAGCGCACCACGCGCGGCCTTAGTGGCGCCGCAGTGTCTTGCCGCCTTGCATCGCTTCGGAATGCAAGGCATGCAAAACGATTTGCGTATAAGGCACGACCGTTGACGCTCGCGCTTCACGCTCGCACCGTACAGCTTTTGGTTCTGAAAAATCGCTTCTAGAGTTGTTGTTTGTCAAAAAGTGTTTGAAAAAATGTTTGCTATGGTAAAAAGTTGTATTTTAAGAAAATCTACAACTTCTACATTTAACATTTTCTTGTAAAACGTAAATCTGCAAAGTTTTGTAGCAAGTAATTGGTTTTTCAGAAGAAAAAAATCGATTTGGAGCTGTAAACTGGAGTTATAAGCATTGTTATGACTTGATGTTAACGGAAAAAAATTGTAGTTTTAAAAGATCTACAACTTCTCCTTTTACATTTTTTTTTTTTTTTGTAGAATGCTGAGAATTCGAGTTAGAGCCAGAAAACCATTTTTGTAGGTGACCGCATTCTATGTCTATATGCAGGATTAAGCTCAAAATAAATTTGGCACCTTACTATTATGAGGGGAGTTCGCACACAAATTTTAAGCTTGATTGATTGAAGTCCCTCAGAGATAATCGTGTAACACCAACATTTTTATTCAAAAATCACGCAAAAATTGAACAAATTGTGCCCGCATTTAAAAAAAATGTAGAGGATTGGAATAGAAAAAAAATTAGTTTTTTAGTTTGTGCAAGAGGAGACTCCTTCCAAAATTTCAGCCAGATCTGTCGAAAATTGCGTGAGATATCCCATCTCACACATTTTTCGCACACGAAATTATAAGGCACTTGTGTCGCGGTCGTGCCTAAAAAGCCCTGTATTGTAGTTATCACCTTCATATCTCATATTTCAACTTAGTGCATCTAAGATGTATGAAAAAAGCATCAAATGCATGGAAATAATTGTAATAATTGTAATAATTGTAATCATCGAAATGTCTCAAGAATACGCAGATGACCAAGTTCATCTCGGGTTTACGTGAAAACGGTATTTTTTGCCCGCAGCCACAATACTCAGATGCACTTTTTACGCAAAGTGTATGAATTCTGGAGAAGTAATGTCAGCATATGCATCTCCCTCTTCTTTATCTATCTCTATCTCTCTCTTTCTCACTCTCCTCCATTATTTTGCTCTGTGAACAGTACGTATATACAAAGTACAGAGCATTTAGTCGATAATACAATCGATATTATATTTAAATTTACCCTATGACTAGTACGGACATACAAAGTACAGAGCATTTAGTCGATAATACAATCGATAATATATTTTAAATTATCGAAAATCTCATAAAAATCGGTGTGAAAACAGCGAGATTGTATCAGAAGAACACCCATGACAAGAAGGTAGCTACTTCTAAGACGAAAGAGAGATTTAGATTTAGATTTAGCTGTTTTTTTATTCGAGTACATTATCTTGTACAATAATTATAAAAGCACAAGTAAATAAAAGTTAGTGAGTTTGTAGAGTGAGAGTGTACAAGATGAGATAATGAAGTATGCTAGAGTGAGCATGTATGTGTGTGTACATGTGTGAGAGTGTACAAAATTTCTACATATTTTCGACTCCGAAAAAATGCTCTTCAGCAAGTTTCTTGAAGCCGGTGATGGATGCCCTGTTGCGAGTGTGTCGTAATAAGCTATTCCACAAGTATAAGGCGCCGATATGAAGCGAGTTCATCAGCGTCTCTGTCGCAAAGGCAGGAATATCCAGAGGCGTCACCTCATCCCTCACAGGCTGGGGTATCACGCAGAAGTCAAAGCAAGCCATTATATATAATGGTACGGTTAAAATGAACCTTTTTCGAAGGAAGCAAGCAGTAAAGTACTTTTTGCGTCTGGCGGTGGTCAGCCATTGCAACTCCCGCCTGTACGGAGAGATGTGTTTATCTCTCCTTACATCATAGTTGTAAGGGATCCCTGTATTCACGAGCCTCTGTAGCTTTAAGTCAAGTTCTTGAGTCAGGTCACAGTACACAAGTGAGTAGTAGCCCGTAGTGGGCCCAGGCGCTGCTCAATTTTTTGAGACCCTCTCGGACACGATGTTCTGTGCCTGGAGGGCCTCCACCTGAGTATTGCGTATGTCGTCAAGGGCCTTGCGAATATCCTTCAGGGCGGCTTCGATGGATGGTGTTGTTGTTGTTTTTGTTCCGGCCGCGCATGTCGGCGAAGGATTTCGCGATGAGGAGGCTGATGGTGGTGCTGACCTGGTCTTCTTGACACTCTGCCGCTGCTTCGAAGTGCTCCAGCATGCTGTTGTTGCAGTTACTCCTGTTGTTGTTGTTACAGTCCGTAATGGGGCGAGATGATTAATGACGTTAGTGAGGTTAGCGTTAAGTCTAGAGATGCATTCATAAAGTGATGAAGCGGTGAGGGATAACCAGTCGCATGCGTTAAGAAAGTCCCTTAGCTTCTCGGCGTTGATTCCCTTAAAGTTTCTGTAGGAGTATGTGTTAGGTACGTATCGTGGAATCTGTATGTCGAGAGTGGCCGTGATAAGGTCGTGTCCATTGATGAAAGGTGAGTCTGTCTTCCAGTGTGACAGCAGGCGATCCTGCTCGTCGATTAGACACAAGTCAAGCCAGGTATCCGAACCCTGTTTATGATGCGTGGCACCATAGGGGACAGAAGGGAATTTTCATCAATGAAGGCCTTGATAAACTTGGCATCTTCAGATGAAGAAAGCTGGTCAGAGTTGAAGTTTCCCATTATGACCTTCGTGGAGTAGCTGTGCATGTGGGTTGTTAGCTGGTCAATAAAATTAGAGCCTTGGAAGAATGGAGCGTGAGGAGGACGATACACAACCCCCACGAAGATCGGAGAGATTCCCTTTGCCGATACCTCACAAAAAAGGTATTCAGGCTTGCCTGGCTTGCCAGACCATTCACCGTCGGATGATGAAATAACATTAACCGTCAGAGATTTGTGTATATAGAGGGCCACGCCTCCACCGTTTCTGTTTCTGTCTCGTCTGTAGAGCAGGTAATCATCCAGTGAAGGGATGGATGTCACCTTGTCGCACAACCAGGTTTCGGTAACAGCTATTACGTGAAATGGAAAGCGAGTGGATAAGAAAAGCCTGATCATCTCAATGTGACCCGTAAGCGAGTTCGCATTGAAATGACAGACTCGTAGACCTTCGGACAGAGATACCTTAGAACCGGATGAAGATATGGCAGATGAGCTTGATGGTGGATGTGGTGGAATGATGTGTTTGTGTTGTAGACTCAGTGTTGAACGATGTCGGCAGCAAGCGGAAACCGGGCTAAAAAAGTCTCCAGCTCAGCGTCGGTGTTGATGACGGTAGCACGCTCGCTGTTGTCGTTGCAGCGCATGTAGAGTCTCCCATCTCTGATGAATGTTCGGCAACCCTGCCTCTTCTTGGCCACCAGCCTGGCCCTCGAACGCAGCTTGAGGACGTCAGAGGGGAGCAGCTCGTTGATGTTTACGAGCCCTTGATGGTCAGGGCTCAGAGCTTTAGCTTCCTCCAGCAAGGTGACGTCCAATTCGCTGGTGTGCAACTTGCGTTTCCGAGCTTTGGCGATGTCGATCGAGCGTGCAAGCGCGCTTGAAGATAAGGTGACAGCTAATGGTGGCAGTCTGTCGTCACCACTGGCAGAGCTGTTGGTTGCATCAAGCCTCCCCATGGTCCTGACTGATGCTATGTCCCTTCTGAGGACTGTGGAGTCAAGCGTGCTCACGACTGAGAAAGCGAGGAGATGCAGCGAGGTTTCACGGGTGTAGTGCAGGCCCGTGACAACAACCACACTGTTAGAGGTCTGCTCCTGTCGCCTTCTGACCTCTGCCAGTTCACTGCGCAGGCTGCAAATCTCCGCAGCGCTGGGCACAGTGCTGCTGCTGTCCAACTGCATTGTCGGGCTCCTCGATGAGAGATCTTGAATTTGTGCCTGCAGCTCGGTGATGGTGGACTCAGCATTTTGTATGCGGGTCTTGAGTGCAGGCAGCTCATCGAGGGCTTTGAGTCGCCTCTCAATTGAGCCCAGACGCTGCTCAATTTTGGAGATCCTCTCCGACACGATGGTCTCCGTTTGAGCATTGCGAATGTCGTCAAGGGCACTGCGAGTGTCCCTCAAGGCAGCCTCAACGGACGGCGTGGATGTTGTCACACCGCTGCTGCTGTTTGGGAGTGCACTTGCCTGCTGATGTTATTGCAGTTACTCCCGTTGCTGATGTTGTAGCAGAGGTGGACTTAGTCCTCACTTTGGCACCCGTGGCGTTGTTTTTGTCTGCACATGGGTGACAGGCGATGGTCTGTCTGTCATTCACCGCGATGGCCCTCACGGTGGTTGTGTTCTGGCACCTGGCGTGGTAGTACAGACCACAAAACTCACACCTTTTGGGGTCTTTGTGCTGTATAGGTTGTGTACAGCTGCTGCATGACTGAAAAGGCACTTCCACACTCTTCTCGCCGTTTGAACTTATTTTTCGTAGATAACTTACTAGCAGTCGGTAAAGTAGTTATTCGTAGGAGGATGATAAGTTATCGACGGAGTGAGAGAGTAGATGTTGTAACTCTTACGGCTAGATGGAGCGTTAGTGGAGAGAGTGTGAAAGTACCGACCTCGAAAAGTGTGAAGACGCCGTGAAGATTCTCCCGCGAGGCAGCAGATGTCGCCACCATGTTGATTGCAGTCAGAAAGAGACGCCGTGCAAGTGAGAAATCAAGCCAAGCCAAGCCAAGCAGTTTTGGAGGTTAGGGGCCTTGTAGAAAGTTTGCAGTGGAAATGATAAAAGAGAATAATTGCAGCCTTCGGCGATTTATATATCGACGTGAAGGTTGCAAAGTGAAGCGTGCAACTATCTACAACAGAAGATGGCCCGCAGGCAAGGAGCAGCAGAAAAACAGTACAGAAAAATGATGTATGAGCAGAGCTGTCAACTGTACTCACCAGAGAGAGAGAGAGAGAGAGAGAGAGAGAGAGAGAGAGAGAGAGAGAGAGAGAGAGAGAGATAATACTGGCCGCGCGGTGACCGTCGAGAGCCAAGTCGAGCGCGCGTATCACGTGACGCCACAGGCTACGGCTTTGGGGGCTAGCGCGCGTATCACGTGACGCCACAGGCTACGGCTTTGGGGGCTAGCGTGCGTACGCGCGAGAAAAAGAGAGAGAGACAACCGTCAGCGGACTGGACCTGGGCCTGTGTCCCGCCGTCTGCTGCACGGCTTGTGTGTGAGCGTGCAGCAAACGCCCTGCGTGGCTACACTGTGCGCAGGCGGCATCACTACCAACGCGTTGTAGGGAAGGGCTGGTCGATGCATCGGGATATCCACTGGAGTGTAGGGGTGACGATGAGCAAGCTATCAATCACTGCATCGAGAACTTTCAGAGATAGAGAAAGGCATACAATTCAATGCGAGTCTGCGCTCCGTGGCAAAGCTATGTCCCAACTCGTTATGTGAAAAGTTTGGCCAGCACGTACATATGACAAAAACGGAAATAGTGAGAGATCCGCAGCGATTGTTTGAATTGTTAACCAGTCCTGAACAAATTACAAATTCCATATTTCCGGCTAATGAAGGAATCCTCAACGTCAGTTGAGACAATACTAGAATCGAACCGTTACCGCTAAGCAACGTGGTTATCACTGCTTACACCACGGCACTGGCTAGACTCAAACTTTTCTCTGAGTTGTAGTCGCTAGGTGAACGCGTGCTGTACTAGGACACAGATTCCATCGTGTATGTGAGTTCAGAGAACGGTGATAATGATGAGTATGAGCCGTCGACGGAGCCATTTTTAGGACAGCTTACGGACGAGCTGGCGAGCTACGGGCTTAGCACATACATCAGCTCCTTTGTCTCCAGAGGTCCGAAATTTTATGTAAGTACCGAACACCCGACGGCTGTAAATCGTGTGTATGCATTTTAAAGGTATCCGATTAAATGGATCAGAAAGCGAAAAAATTAATTTTGAACGAGTGCGTGAACTTGTGAGAGGTGATATACCGCCGGTGTTTGTGTGCTTTGATGTGATTCGACGCACATCTCTGCATTATGTTATCACACGCTCCGAGTGTAAAGTGTGTAAGTCTGTGTATTCCAAGCGTCGCTTTATAGCCGACAATAAAAGCTAAGTATACGGGTACATAACCTGGGTAAATGTAATCAATAAAATAGAATGTATTCCGAACATGGCATTTTATAGTTCAATACCTGCAGATATCGATTTTCTCCACTCCTCCTCTTCCTACTCTCACTCGTTTTTCTTCTCTACTGCGCTTAGATCCATCCGCAGCGAGGAGCCAGAGCATACTGACTTGTGTCCGGTTACAATGTCTGAAGCCGCTCGAGCGGAGTGCGCGTCTCAAGTCTCCCGGAGGGGCGAGCCGTGTGGTTAATCTTTCCTTCTTGCCTAATGACTTTCCTTCGGCAAGCGTGACGACCTCTTGCGCATGCGCGTGAGAAGGGGGCCTCGCACCGCGTGTTCATGGCTGTCCTCCGCCAGGGGGCGTTACAGATTCTCACATGTTATACATTCCTGATGTTTCTCAGTCTGACGATCATCATCATCATCATCATCATGGTCGTACGTTGGAGACATTTCTGGACATGTATGATTTACGGTTCCACCTCGTGTGGCAAGACCGTGTTTGTCAGCAATTTTCTCAAATACATCGCACAGATGAGCGATACACAATTTGAGCGTTTATTTTGAAGTTAATACTTCTATAGGCTTGCCGGGTAGACATTTCCTGGGGAGTGAATCGGCGAGCGGCGACAGTCACGGCGGCGCGACAGACCGATCGTCACGAAAGCAGCGGCAGCTCTCTCCCCCACCACGCACTCTTCGCCGTGCATGTTAGCATGCTCGCACAACTCTTCCCTTACATATCAGCCGCACTTAATTACACACACTGCAACTGGCTATCGGTTTTTCTCGGATGTAGGACGCGCTAATATAGCGGTACCTTTTCATGGTACTTCAATTTTTTTTGCGTCAACTAGACGACGTGACCTTTTTAATATGCTCAAAACGTTTGCAGGTAAACATTATTGACTTATTGCGGTTAACATTAAATGCACTCTCTAAATCTCGGATTACGCACGTTGTGTCATAAAATATCGTACGATACTATTATTCTTATTATATTTTCTTTATTCGTATTATATTTTGCCTATCCTAAATTTACTAGTTGATCAATGATTACTTCACCTAAGATTTTTTAACTCTCTGTCAAAGTTGCGATTAAGTTGGAAAAATAAGAAAATTGCGGTGATTCACGTATCAAAATCACTAAATCAAAAAATTATAAAAATTTATCAAAAAAGTCAATCAAATGTATCCTTGTAGATTAGTACTTTGCACTGAACGAAGACGCATTTGAATTTGCGTCGACGACTACTTCATTTCAGTTTTGCCACGAAGTATATATATTTTGAACTTTTGCGGCGAAGACTATAAAGTACATTTGCAGTCCCGCTGCGAAGACTAGTACATTTCTTACATCGTATACGTTTTACTCTACTATACCGAATGACAGCCGGTTTATAAGAAATTTGTTGGCAGTATTGAATTTCACGAGGAATTGCCAAAAACGGAGGACTACAGTAGAAATCCCAAGCGACGGAACTTTTGATTCTCGACGATTTGATGCGCGAGTCGTCCTGTGCGAGTGTTAATCTATTTGCCAAGGGCAGCCATCATTGTAATTTGAGCATTTTCTTTCTCTCGCAAAATCTCTTTCATCGGGGTCAGCGAGAAATATAGTTGAATTGCGATTGCTCGCAAATACAGCATCTTGTAAACTGGGCCAGAAGATAGAGGGTCGCAAGAAACTTATAATTAAAGCTTAAAACCTCATACAGGTATTAGTGAAAACTGTGTTATCAGCGTAGAACATGCTAGGAAAATGATTTAAGTACCTTAAGACTGTATCGATCGTGAGATACAGCACCAGCAACAACAACAATAACAAAAATAACGCCAATGTTTACTAATAACAGTAGCACTGTCAAAGACAAGGCAAAAGTATGCCATGTATCAGCAGGTGTTACAAAGGTTTCTACATTACAGAAAAAGTAGTGAGGACGATGAAGTCGGCAATGAATTGTTGTTACCGACCGCCCATAAAGCACTATCACAGTCACCACACTCAATTACTACAAATGGTCATAGCGAAGTAATATCTAATCTACATATTATCAATAGTGTACCGCCAAGCCTTCGTGGAGATGCGCAAAATTTAATCAATAGCTTACATCGGTCTACTAACATTACCTGGAATAAACTTGGCACTGTAACGGTAGATGTCGTGCATGCAAGAGGTGTTAATATTGTACACTTGGTTAACAAAGCTGTGAGAAGTAGAAAAAGGCCTATTTCTCGTGATTTTGGTTAGTCTGTTCGCGTACTTCGCAAGACACACATTCTTCTGGAATTTATAGGCAATCAGAAACTTCATATTGCTGTAGCAACGGCTCACTATGTTTTATTTTAACTTGGGTATGGACAAAATTAAGTAGCGCCTCTTAGAAAAAGGATAATAAAACTAATAACATCATTGGAAAGCTTAAGAATAGTAGATTAAGGGCAGCAGCCAACACTACGATAAATACTTCAGTAAGATCTATAGCACCACCTGCTAAAAAACAAGTAGTATTATTAAAACAGCCCAAGCTCAAAGATATAAACTGGCAGCACCACAAAGAGTGAACTCAGAGTCATCTAGCGTGCTAGACACGTTAATCAATCTAGTGCCTTTCGAAATACATATACCGGGATACCAGTTTTTCGGACCTGGCACCAATCCCGAGGAGAGACTGGTACGTGGCGAGTCTGGTAGAAACCCTCTAGATAAAGCCTGTCTCGAGCACGATATCGCACATTTACACACTAATAATAGAAGTAGTAGCGGTGGTGGTTGTGAGGGACGTGAAACGCTCATCACTTCTTCTTACTGGTCCTTGGTACTTTTTGAATATTAGATTTTAATAAAAGAAATAATAAGCCTAATATTTATCAGAAAAAGTGATAAACATTTGCAAATCTGATCCGTGGATCCGAATTCAGATTTGGAATAAATTGAATTTACTTTAATTTATTTTTTAACGAATAATATAGAAAGAAAATTGATTTTAAATGAAATAAATAATAATAGTAGGTCGGGGATTGTGGGTAATGGATATGCAACACAATAATTATAAACTCTTGATTATATTCAAAATAATGTGTATATTAACGAAAATAATTGAACATAAGAATAATGTCTATTGTTGCTATTATTCTTTTTAAATCAAATTTAGTTACAATTTTGTTTATTTTTTGATGAAGACTTCTGTTATGCGATTATTAAATATTATTAAACTCTACGCTTAATTTTGCAGTAGATTTCTGTATATGTACTAAGGCACTTAAAAGTGCTGCCAGAGTGGACTAGGGCGCTTGAAAATGCTGCCGCTAGTGATTGAACACAGGCCTCGCATGACCTTTTATAGGGCGCTAAGCGAGCGCTGATTGAGCCGCCGAAAATATTCGCACATTCACACAATCATACTATCATTCATTCATATTTACATTTATCATTCATACAAATATACTCGGATGCGCACGACTCGCCGTCGCTCGCTTACGCTCACATATACATATAAATAATATTACGCAACGCGCTGCTGCTGATGCTGGCTTCGTAGCTGGAGAGAGAAGGGGACACGCTCACGCACACATACGCGTCGATGGCCCGCCGTCGCTGCGTTGACTACTGCGTAGCTGCTAGTTTCGTAGGAGGCGAGAAGAGTGGGGACGGCCGAAATATTCCGTGCGCTCGCTGTATAGGCAGAGTCGGATGTTTTTTAGGATTTTTGAAATGTATATGTTCTAGGAAGTTACACGCCGGATCGTGTATAGGGCATTACAGACGTACTCAAGCCGATCGCCGGCTAGCTGAGCGTGCTTTTCCACGCATGCTATCTGAATCATCGGATATTGAGGAGAGAAGTATCGCTCTATTAACTGTTTTATGTATGGTCAGTAAAATCGTTTTTGATAGGGTTGATCGACGATATAGGCAGGCTATAAAACGTACAAGGAGAAAGAGGTAGAGGTTAGCCGGTAGGAGACAGTTGTGACGAGATACGAGTCTCGCACATGTAAATACGTGTGAAGGCGGCCGCAATAGACGCGAGCACGGAGCGCGGCAGCCGGCGAGCGACTCAGCGACGACGCGCCAGGCGGTGCGCCGTGAACGCACCTATACAGATCCGCGCCGCGCGCCTTTATAAGGCGGATCGCGCGGCGCAACGGGCAGTTCTACTCGAGCTCCACTCCGGGTAGTATCGTGCGCACACGTTACTACAAGGAACAGCGAGAGATAGACCTACGCCGACGAAATCATCTCGTGAGCCCACGTGACGATTTGGTAGACGAACCGAAACCCAAAACTCCGAAACCCGAAACTCCAAATTGCCGTCGTGAGCACACGAGGCAACCCGGAACACCCGAGCAACACCGAGCCTCGTATACGTGAGCACACACGACACATCCGGATCGGCGTAGCCGTGCGAACACGACTCCACCGTACCGAATGAATTCCTAACCTCAAAATCCGCCACCGAACCGATACATCGCAGCCACAAACACCGAATCATTCTTGTAACGAAATCGCGTATATATTCTTGTAAATTGTTAACCGCGTTAGTTTAAATAATTCTACTTGTAAAAGCGAAGTATTTTTAACAAAACGCATAATTGATTTATGTTTCATCCGGGATTTAACAACTGATTCCAAATGCTATTGTTTAATTAAGAAATATATTTTGTTATTGTTGAGAATATAAAAACAGACTCTTTTTGCTCCTTTCCCCTATCCTGATCCTGGAACCGACTGACTATCCAGTCTCTTGGGGAAAGTTAAACCGTTACACAGTCAACGAATGGAGAGTAAGCTTAAAGAACTGTGCTATGGTTTGCCAGCTCCGTCAGCATATTCTAGTGGAAACAGACTTGTACGGAAAAATTCAATTCAAACCACGCGTAAAAAATTTCGCTCTCATTAGGTACGAGAGTGGCTCTAGAGTTAGGATGCGCATGCAATGCATAAAATGGTGCGATATCGTTTTACTCGTCACTCTTACCGGGTGTTCGGCCTGTACGAGTTGTAGGAGACTAATTTAGCCGACTTTCGCTTTCTAAAAAATAATAATAATCAATACAACTACTTATTGATTGTTATTGATGTGTTCACAAAAAACGCGTGGGTTGAGCCACTTCGTGATGAAACAGCTCAAAGCGTGGCCAGCGGTCTGGAGAAAATTCTACAGCGAATCGACGACAGACAGCCTATATACTTTTAAACGGACAAGGGCAAGGAATTCATTGGACGCGAAGTGCAGAATTTGCTGAAAAAAAGAAACATTATTTACCGCGCTGTGCAAGACCCCGACGTGAAGGCAGCGATTGCCGAGTGTTATATCAAAACTCTGAAAGAACTAATATGGCGCTACTTCGCACATCTTAGCACAAGACGTTACATTAATGTGCTGGACAGCATTGTACAGTCTTACAATAATTCGTAATATAGCGCGATAAAAATGACGCCATCTAGTGAGAATATGTATAATGCAGCTAAAGCTCGAGAAAATTTAGCGCGGCGCTAGTGTGCCAAGCAGCAGTCACGCTATACACATAAATATAATATTTAAGACTTGGTTCACGTAAGTCGTGCTCGGACAGCCTTTTGAAAAGCATACGAGGGCGTCTAGATTCTGAAATTCTTTAGAATTGTGAAAGTCGATACAACGAGACAGCCACCCGTCTAGACACTCGAGTATCTGGAGGGTAAAAATTGACGGCTATTTTCACGAACAGCAGCAGCTGAGTGCGTAAAGATTTATCTGATGAGATTTTTCATATTGACCAGGTACTGCGCAGTAGGGGCAAAGGAAAGAAGAAGGGGTATTTTGTGAGTTGGAAGGAATACCCGGAAAAATTCAATTCTTGGGTGCCTGCTACAGATCTTGTAAATCTACATATATCCGATAACAACAACAACAACGACGACAACAATAATAACAAAAATGATGATGACGGATGAATTTTACATGGTTTTGTCCAGTAGCAGTATATATGTTTACCCCGAGAACACTGCCAATCACTTTACCACACAACCCCCCCAAAATTGTTGTCTGCGCGGCAATTTGTTTGTCGACCTCACCGAAATTTAAGTACCTCTTACCTTTCAACATATATCAATGAAGGAGAAAAGAGAGGGAGTCGTCTGTGTAACAATAAAATCAACACGCGATACTTACACTAACAATAAGTTACGCAATGATGACGGTGATGATGATGATGATTAGCAGGAGACTTTTAATCAAATAAAATGCGGCGTTTATGACAACTTTCATACTCTTTTGTTTCGTAATGCAGGATTCTTTAAACGGCAAGCAGCTATGACGGATAATAGAATTAATTTATTGGGCTACTTTCACGTAGATGTGATATATATGGATAGACTACTACTTATTGGTGTTGAGGCATGTGTACGTCTTGTGCGTTCTCGTGACTTCTGTCTAATGGATCCCGATTCTGCGTATACTGTACATATAAGCGAGGCAGCACTATTTTTTCGCCGCGTAAAGGTTAATCCGAGTATTCCATTGGCTCACGAAAAAATGATTTCTAAAGTCACAGCAAAGTATCCGCTTACACGGGTAGAAGTAAAAAATGTAACCCTGAACAGTGGTGTGCATGGTCAGTTGATAGATAATGTAATACTAGGTCAATAGCCGAAAAGAATTTTTATTGGATTTATTGAAAATAAGGCTTATAACGGCGATACAAAACTCAATCCGTTCGATTCTAAAAATTTCAATAACAATTTCTTGTGTTTGTTTGTGGATGACGTACAAGTCCTACCAAAACTACTACAGCCTGACTTAAAAAAAACAAAGATGTATGTGGATGCGTATCACACACTCTTCTCGGGTATGGGTGTGCATTTTTCAAATGCCGATAATTCGATAACACGCGATGCATACCCAAATGGCTACTGTTTTTTTGTATTTGATTTGACACCAGATTTATCGGCCAACAATAACACCCATTAGAATTTAATCTCGTGAGATTGACTCGTCATGACAAGTTTTGGCGTATTACAGCGGTTGAGGTTAGATGGCGCTCTTTGAAAAACCGCTTACCAATACAGGTCTCCTGCTAGCCGATACGTCTTTCTTGAGCTGTGCAGACAAACGGAGAAATGGATCTAGTTATCGATTTTCCGTTTTTCAAGGATAACAAAAGTCGAGTTGTGCCAAAAGAAGTGGGCTACTTGTAATACGAGATTCTTAAAGAAAGATATTTTAAGTGAAAATAATTGGCTGACACGGCATCATCATAGTCTAGATTGGTTAGATGGGGATGTTTCGCTGAAAAAATTTTACAAAACTGCATGATATTTGCAGAAAAGCAAATAAAATTTATGTGCGATGAGAGGAAAAGGCGAAACTGCTAAATAAGATTACTACACGAGAAGTTATCAATTTAGAGGAGGCGTACGAGCGTCTACCTTACTATAAATTTCCATACTGCGCACGGTATTGCATACAGCATTCCATTAAACACTGCACACTCTAGTACACCTGCGCGCTCAACAACGTCTGCAAATTAAAACTCTGGCTAAATTCAAGTGGTGTGCGGGGCAATATAACTACAATAGCAGAGCGTCCCTTCTCGTTGCCATACTATCTTCGCAAGAATGAATTCTCTGAATATTTTCCAGAATTTGCAAAATATGAGAGCTCTTACGGTAGGGGTTTATCCGGCAGATCAAATTCCAATGACCTAGGTAAAACCATGTGGCTTTGTGTTTAATACATAGTCATAAGAGATGTGGTATGCACTAGGTGGCGATATATGTGTCCAAAAATGGTGTTAGATGGTATTTTGATAGTTTTGGTACAGAACCTTACATCCCCGATCGTGTAAACAGCATTCAGAAAAATTGCAAGAAGCTAAGATGGAACAACATTCGATTACAAACCCTGGTAGAAATTGCAACTGATTTTAACCCAAAAAGAAGCTTATAAGTGTCGAATTAGCTTATCTAAGCCAAGAATATTGGGTTATAATTGGCTAACAGCGACATCGTTTTAACGCAAGAATAAGGTTATTTTTGCCCATATTGTTTTTAAAGAAGAGATACAAATCAAATGAAAATAATAATACAGCAAAGAAAAAAAACGCGGTAAATATTGATGAGAGAAAGTACAGTTTTGTTACTAGGGGGTTTTTGGGGTCACTGAATACGAATATCGCGACGGCAATACTCTCAGAAGTACCTGGTGCCCAGAGTAGACAGTATTAATGTCGTCTCCTGGGGTTTTATTAGAATTTGAAACATAATTAGTCGAAAATAGTTACTCGGGGTTTTCGAGGTTGATGAACACGAATATAGCGACGGCAACGCTCCCCGAGATACCTGGTGCCTAGGGTGGGCAACTGGACTTATTTCCATAAATATTTATGGAGTTCTTATTTGTTGTCTCTTTCGCTGCACTTTATATAGGTTATGATCGCATTCGACGCGCATATTAACTCATTATAAGCTTAAAATTGGTTAAAAATTGGTGATTCTTACTAAGCAAGCCAACGCCTAAGCTAATTCTTCTACGGGGAAAGCAGTTTTTCTTATATTTGTGGCAAATATTGTATCATGTTCCTATCTTCTATATCTTCTATCTACACTATATTAAAATTTTATATTTGGTCGAATTTGTAAAAACCTTCACAAACTCGTAAAAAAAATTAAATATTTTACAGTAGAAATGTTCTTTGAACTTAAATCATTCAGGTTATTAAAAAAATGTCAAATATATTAAATTTTAACTAGTGTTGAGCAGTAAAAGAATTTAAAAAATGTCCGTCCGTCCATGCAGAATTTTCTTTTGCATTTATTTCACAAAACGATGTATTTTGTAAACAAAAATTTATTTAATGGTATATAAAAATATGTATCCCTACCAAAAAACATTTTCAAAATTTTGTCCAGGTAGATTGGAAGCTGTGATAACAATTTAAAAAAAAATGATGTTTGGTCTATTTTAAAACCCTCCAAAACTCGTAAAAAAGAAAATTAAATCCATTTCACGGTAGAAATGTTCTTTGAACGTAAATCATTCAGGTTAACAAAAAAATGTCAAATCTAGTGAATTTCAATTATTTTTTAGCAATAAGAGAACTTAAAAGTGTCCGGCCGTCCGTCCGTCCATCCAGGTTTTTTTGCATTAGTCCACAAAACTTGATGTATTTTATAAAAAAAAAACTATTTATTGTTATAGCCAGTAACATAGGTATGATAAAAGTATACGATCCTACTAAAAAAACATTGTCAAGATTTGGTCCAGGTAAAATGGAAGCTGTGAAAACAATATAAAAAAAATGGAGGTAATTAATGTATTTTTTTAATATCTATATCATTAATACCTATATCATGTGCATATATATATATATATATATATATATATGCACATGATATAGGTATACACAAGGATGAATAAAAATTATTTTAAGATTGGTCCAGATGAAAGGGATGCTGCGATTAAATAATTGTGCAGGTATGCTCTTTTTTTAAAGCACTGTGGTTGTGGATATGAAATGACGAGTGATGTATGGTTTCATGCATATCACAAAATGTAATCTGCAGTTTTGGTCGAGATGAAAGGGATGCCGCAAATAGTTATTTATGCAGATATGCTTTTTTTCCAATCTATGTGTTTGTAAATACGAAATGACGAATGCTGTATGGTTTCATACATATCACAAAATGTAATCTGCTGTTTTGGTAGAGATGAAAGGGATGCCGCAAATAGTTATTTATGCAAATATGCTTTTTTTCAAATCTATGTGTTTGTAAATACGAAATGACGAATGCCGTATGTTTTCATGCATATCACAAGGTGTAATCTGCAGATTTGGTTTTGATAAAGATCGCATGTGTATTGAACGTTAATTTCCGATACAAGGGGCATGCAAATGTGCTTGATTTACGCGTGAAAATTGCATTTTACGCGCACCATATCGAAATATATTTTAAATACTGACTTATTTAATAATTTAGATAAGTTTTTAAATAAAATGATAATGAAATTAATTGATCTTTATGTAAGGATATAAAATATGATTATATATAAAATTACATAATTTTTTATACTTCTATTGATTCTTAGTGGAACAAAAATTCTGCACATAATAGTTTCCATCTAAAGATTTTAGACTAAAACAGACGATAACTGAACAAAACAGAAATTTTCAGCAGAAGAATTTCGAAATGAAGACAAAGACAACAGTTGTTTACAGGTATTAGTTTTCTTTTTAGTTTTTTTTTTTTTTAGTTTACTGCGGATGGTACCAGATTTCAACTGGTTTCAACAGTTACGTTAATTAGATCCTATTATGTTATTAAAGGCGTGTTTTTAAAAAGTTAAGAAAAATGTATAGGAATCCGGAGCTAGCTGTTTTGATTTGGAAAAAACTAGTGTATGTAGAAGACAACAATTATAAAATGAAGAAAACTGTTTTGAACTATGAAAAAAACTATTGAAGGCAACAAAAGATAACTATTGTCTGTGTCTCAATTCCATTTTTCTGCTATCATCTGCAGTTCATAACTTTTTTTCTTCAGTTGTTTTTATTTTTATTTTTTGCTAGAGATTTAAGATATAGTTATCAATTATTATAAAAGTAAATATTGTATAATATTTTACATTACAGTACAGAATATGAACGTTATGATTGTTATAATCCTACAATTTACATTATATTATAAATGTAAATAAAAAAAATGTTTAATTAATACTATTTTATTGTTAGATTTTGTTAATATAATTGATACTGTTGTCCAATAATTACAAAGACTTTAAACATTTTTTAATATTCAATATTTATTTCTATTTTATTCTATAATTTTAAAACTGGTTCAGTGTACAAATAATTAATTAATCTAATCTGATTAATTAATCTGGTTGAGTACTAACGAATTTTACGGACTAACTTTGCCGCTCGCCGCCTGTCTGCAGTTTCGGGAGAGATCGACTGATACTTCCAGGCGTACAGCGAGGAGGATATGCTGGATCAGCGAATCACCATTTCCGGCTTCAGCATAAGATTAATGATCAGCTACTCCGATCGAGCATTTGAATTGCTAAAGGATGATGAGACGACAATACGCAAAGACTCTGGCAAGTCTAGGGCGAAAAAAGTGCGTAAGCCTTCACTAGTGTTTAAAAGAGTGACCTTCGATAGGTTAAAAGCCTTGTCTAAAATAATAAATCATAAAATTAAGTACTTATTAAAAGTTAAAGAGGCTATAGCAATATTGTGAAAGAGTTGGATGACTATAGCAAAGACAAATTAGTAAATAGCGAAAATGCACAGTACACATATATGGACACACATTATATGGAAATGGAGGTTGATGCAGACAGAGATAACAGAGCTGCATGCATAACACAAAGGAATGCGCACTTGGATCGCCTTGGTAGCAGAATCGATGAACTGATGGAGTATGTCAGGGGCAGACACAATGTGCACAAGCAAATTAAAGACCTTGCCCGAACCATAAGAGCAAGCTACAAGAATCTCTGCATCGCAGAAGACAACTTACTGCAATGCCAGCGCCCGGGAACACAGGAGAGGGAAACCCAGACAACCCCAAGCCCCCAAGATCCCGGAAGGCGGGTACAACGGAGGAAGTCTCCACAGGATAGATGTGGAGGAAACAAAGGAGCAGATAATTAAGCTGAAAAGACAGCGGGGCAGAAAGACGTCACAAGAAAGTCAAAGAAAAAGGAGGAAAAGGCAAGCAAAGAGGATAAAAGTGTCCCTGGCGTTGCAAACTAGAACAGGGCCAGCAAGAATGGACAGAAGCAGGCAAGACCTCCCAGACCAGATGCTTTAATCATCAAGGCTGCAGAAGGAAACTCCGTCACTTAACACACTGGGAAATAGCGTAAATAAAATACGCAAAACAGTTGCAGGCGATCTTCTGATAGAGCTTGAACGCACAAAAGAAGTCAAAACCTCGGACTTCCAAGAAGCAGTTAAAACGGTACTAGTGGAAGGCGCCACAATAAAAGCACTCCAGGAAGAAGAAACCATTAAAGTAAAAGATCTGGACATGCTTACCTCAAAAGAGGTGGTACTAAAAGCAGTACAGAAGGAAATAGTCATCGAACCAGAAGACATAAACAGCGGGCTAGGAAGAAATACTACAAGACGCCCTAAATAACGAAATGAAGAATGCTAAACGGATACTCAAGAGGAAAATCTGAGAGAACAAACGAATGATTCCTGAAGCGGAGGCGAATGACGAAACCATTCCAGCAATCACCACAGCGGAATTACTGGCCACCTGGAGAAGCTTCCTCATACAGACCACTCTGCATGCTGGATACCCCGAGCAAGATCTTAGAGTGCATAATTGGTGTTAGAATAGACCAAGTCATTGAAAAACCAGGCGGATTTGCGGAATATCAATACGGCTTCAGGAAAAAACGCTCCACTCTTGATGCCATAAGCTTAGTAGTTGACAACGCTAGAACTGCAACTGAAGGATAAATATGGAAAGGAGGATCTAAGAAGTACTGTGCTATTATTACACAGGATGTTAAAAATGCGTTTAACTCAGACAGCTGGGGCAAGATACAGGAGGCACTACGGAAAAAAGAGGTACCCGCATATATAAGAAGGATTATGTCTGACTACCTAAAAGACAGAACCCTTTCGTTTGACACAGAGAGTGTCACGAAAACTTATCAAGTAACCGGAGGGGTCCCACAGGGGTCAGTGCTCGGCCCACTATTGTGGAACATCATGTATGATGGCGTACTTAGGCTAGAGCTACCCGAGGGTGCAACAGTTGTAGGGTTTGCAGATGACATTGCAGTAGTGGTAGTAGCAAAGCAAAAGGAAGAGGTGACGGAAATTGCAAACGAGGCAGTAAGGATAATCCACGATTGGCTAAAGCAGACTGGACTTTCTAGCAATAAAACGGAGGCTATTCTTATATGCAGTAGAAAGAAAATAGAGACAATAACGCTGTCAGTTGACGGACATGAAATAGACTCTCAGCCGACCATTAAGTACCTGGGAATCACCATAGACGCCAGACTAACGTTTAAGCAGCATCTTGAGAGGGCGAGCAATAAGGCAGCAAAAGTCGGTGCTGCACTATCGCGACTAATGCCAAATGTAGGTGGGCCAACGCAGGGCCGAAGGTTACTCCTAGTCAGTGTAACTACATCACTTATGTTATACGGTGCCCCAATATGGGCGGACGCTGTGTTGGTGAAGTCCTATGCACGAAAGCTGTCAACAGTTTATAGGAGAAGTGCATTGCGGGTCGCTTCTGCCTACCGAACAGTACCAGAAGATGCAGTGTGCGTTATTTTAAGATGCCGCCTATTGACCGCCTAACAACAGAACGAAATAATATATATAAAGAAAACCGGCGTGGTGACAATACTCAAAAGGAAGTTTGGAAATCCGCTAAGGAACAAACCCTAGCTGAGTGGCAAAGACGATGGGACTTCAGTGGAAATGGGCGATGGACACACCGCCTCATACCATGTATTGTTGGCTGGACCAATACACGACACGGGGAAGTGAATTACTACCTTACGCAGTTTTTGAGCGGACATGGGTGCTTTCGAGCTTACTTACACTGCTTCAAGATAGAGGATAATCCAAATTGCCCAGTATATTTGGAAGCAAACGAAGATGCGGAACATGTCTTCTGCAACTGTTCGCGATACGAAATGGAACGAGAGGGACTCGAGCAGTACCTTGAGGCTAGGGTGACCCCTAAGTCAATGATGACAGCTATGCTAGCGTTGAAAGATGGCTGGTGCGCAGTAAACAACTACGGAAGGACTATTATCATGAAGGTTAGAAATGACGAAGAGAATAGAAGGGAAAAACACGGCAAAACAGTTGAGTAAAACTGTTGCTAGACGAAGGCCACTGAGTAATAGATACAAAACGCTTCTCAGACGCTTCGCAGAGGAACGTAGGTTACAGAGTTGAGCTCTCACTCCCCTGCCCGATGCAGAGGAACGTAGGTGTCGGGATTGAGTCTGTCCCGAGGATGGCCGATCGATGCTGCTCGAAGTAGACGACCGGACGATGCGGCAAGAAGCAGACGGCTGGACGATGCAGAAGGAAGAAGACGAGTTTGATCCTGAACCCTTATCACCTTGGTGTATGGGGGATGTACGGAAATGTCAAACTTCAAAGGAGAAGCCAATAAAGGCTAGTTAACGGGCCTCACAGAAGTATTGTTCAACGATAGTATCTATGGGGATCCGGCGTCGGAGGGCCACTTGTGCAGAGCTTGCTCTGCTTACTTCATATAAAAAAAACACACACACCCACATACACCCACATACACACACATATACACACATACAATACAAATACAATCCGGGATGCTGAGCGAGAACGAGAAAGGATATGGGAGATGATCCGAGACAGGCTGGACTCTATGGATAATGTTGTGTCAAACGCATCCAACATTCATAAATCTGTTAAAAGCGATCTATCGGCGATTATGATCCAGGTTAAGTGGCTTGAAAGAGGACTAGTGGCGCTGGAAACGAGCAAGGAGAGCCTTGGATTGATGCTATAAAAAGCAGAAATGTAACCGAACCAGCAGCATATGCAGAAGGAGGACAAGGGATCACAGACGATAGAAGCATCAGACGCGGTGATGGCAAGAACGCTAAACAAGCGTAAGGCAATGTCACCAAGCCAGGCAGAAGAGTGACAAGAAAACTACGTTAAAAGAACGAGGAATAATAAGAAAGTAGCCTCTGTGGAAGTCGCATCAAAAATCAAATCACAGGTGTCTCCAGAAGAAAATGCAGACCCACCCTGGCAGGAGGTTATTACCAGAAATGAGAAAAAAAAGAAAAGAAAAGGAAAGAGGAGATACGTGAAAGCACTAATGCCAAGAACAAAAATGGCACTAGAAACCCACGAGAGAGACTTACCAGGCCTGATGCACTTGTTATAAAAGCTGCTGAAGGAAATTCGTAGGCTAATATTTTGAGGAAAATAAAAGCGGACCCTAAATTTCTTATACACACTACATTTATTATACACACATTGATGCGCATCACACTGCTTATGTACACCAATAAAAGGAACAAAACCAGCACAGTACTAATGGAATGCTCACCAGATATATACAAGTCAATAAGTGAAAACAACAACAAGGTTTTTGTAGGACATCAGTTCTGTAAAGCCTATGATCTGATAAACATTACCCCTTGCTACAACTGTGGACGATACGGACATAGTGCATCAAAATGTAGGAACGATTCTGCATGTATAAAGTGCTCTGATAAGCACAATGTGAGTGTATGCGATAACAATAATAAATTCAAAACAAGTCTACCAACAGATCATCTGCCAACAGACAGACTGAAGTGTTCTATACTCAAAAAAAGATGAAAAAATATATTAACTCTATTGATTACCCAATCGCACCTGTATTACCGGCTAATGATGAAACAAGTGCAATTAAACAAATTCACACAATACAAACTAACAGGCTACTATACCAGAGGTCAGTAGCACCAGGAAAGAACGTGGAAAAATTCTAAAGAGCTACGCAACTCCAAAGCACCAGTCAGCAGAATTATCCAGCAAACACAGCAGTTGAAGATATTCAATAATGGAAGCACAAATAAATTTAATTGAAGAAATACAAAATAGTCTAAATGAACAAGAGCGGATTTATACGGATTTTAACATAAATATACAAGATTACAATCATATAAGTGTAGAGTTCCTAAACAACCTTCTAGAAAATGGTTTTCTACCAGGATTTACAAACACAGCTCTGTATATTTAGATATTAGAACCTACATTTGCGCAAAAGGCAAATGTAATTCATACAATATACGCAAACATCGTCGTATTTCCACCTACAATTACAACAAAATTAATAATACATATCCAAATGTTATTGATAGTTTAGACGATATAATAAATGATATTATAAATACCTGGATGGTCAAAACTAGAAACAATAAGACTAATATAAAATTCATTAAATTTATTAAAGGAACATGTAATGACTTGGGAAACATCAAAAATCCTAATATTGAAAAATATAAACCAATTGAAACGGCCCTCTTTATGATAGATGGAATGGCTGCAGAAAATAGCAACAAAGCAAGAAATGGAGAAGCCACTGCCGCACCTGGACAGAAAATCATGGAATCAGCCAGCCATAGAACGACCTTTGGCGACATTAACTATCTAGGATCAAACAAAGCCTTTTTCTACTTTGACAGAGGAGTAAGAGGGAAACATGTTTTTACAAACTCAGATAATAGATGAAATAATTTTCACATCAGACTAAATATGATTCATCTAATCAGGACAAAGAAACGTTTCCACACTATAGAGTTACCTGTGCGGTTGCACTTACGTGCCCGGCTAGGCTCAACTCAACAGATAAAATGTCGTACATAAGAGAAAAAAATGCAACAACGGATAGATTTATGACAGCAAGATAAATATTAGCACGGAACTAGTGAAATAGTACGAAATATGAAAAGTGTCATTATACAAAGTTAGAATATAATATTTTAAATGTTAAGTTTTTTCTTTACAATGCCAAATTACAATACAAAAACATAGAATCTAAAAAATTGTGCAATATAATTTTATTTAATGAGATCTTTAATGTCGTCGTAGCATTACTCGTATAAAAGACCATATCATGGAATCACTTGGTAATAATTAAGAAAATGTTAACAAAATTTTTATATATTTATATTAAAAGGATTATATGTCACTGTTAAATTTTTTTATTAGAAAATAATATATATTGTCATAAGATTTGGGAGAGTTTAAGGATTCTTGTAACCTACGTTTGTATGAGAAGGGTGGTATAAACTGTGTCTGGAAGTTCGACATGGTTTCATGTTACCCTTATGCATGAATGGAGATTGTATGGTATGTTGTATGACTAGATGTTATTGCTGAAGAAACAGCAATAACTAACCAGTACTCATGTATTTTTAGTATTGTTAATTCGGACCTGAGTACAGGAAATATTGTTTTTCCCTGCAGGATTGCGTCGTTATAGTGTGTTATTGTGCAAATAATATTAACTCTGTAGAAAAATCCAATTTTTTTGTAACTCTGGAGTTAAATAAATAAATATATATATATATATATATATATATATATATATATAGTCATGTGTGAATACTTACACGTATATAGCGTTGCTAGTTATAATGCAATCGATGCATAAGTCAAATACCTAACCTATCTACCTGAAACCGGCGCTACTTTTGCACACTCAATTAACGATCGCAAAAAAAACACCCGTAATAACATTTGCGAAACACAGAGCTCATAGCCGCGACGAGAGCATATTCGCGACTGACGATGCAGTGCATCCGCCTCACTGCGAGCACTGATGATTCATCGGTGGTGGTGGTAGTAGTGATGGCGGTAGCACGTGCTTTTGTTTTTCCGCGCACGAATTTCTGGCGGTTGAGAACCTATTGAGAGCGCGCGAATAATTTAACCGTGTCGCTGCTGCCGCCGCCGCTGTTGCTCTTGATATCCAAATGACAAAATAAGTACCGGACGGAAACTGCGCATAGGCGTGGAGAAATCAAAATTAAAAGCTTCGCAAGCGTGCGAGTCTTGTGTTATTCTTATGTAAATAAAAATCAAGTTCTCCAACTGTTCTTCTGTTATACAGGGTGTCTGAAAAGTTCCGGAACGGTATGATAACATCCGAACTAACAAAGGTAAAAAAAAATAAAAACACATGGTTGTTAGGATTTTTTCCCAGCTATCCGATGGGAACCTTAAATTTGACCTTGACCAAGTCCTTCAAGGTCATTTGAAGGTCAAATCGATTTTTTTAAATAGGACATCCTATTTTCGACCCCGGAAATGAAAAGAGCGGAAAATTTTAC
>JAZHPH010000108.1:262624-329850 GCA_037356405.1 Nasonia oneida
GCTCATGAGGGACCAGTGATATTGCACACACCCAAGGTGTACACAAAGCATATACACAGAATTCTAGTGCACAAAAAATGTTGTATACATAATTAATTGCACACCCATAATTTAACACAACGAGTTGACATTTCTTGAGATGTGTAGTCTGTTCTTGTTTAGCGCAATGTGTGTGCAATTTTTTATAGTCTCATCTATATTGTGTACAGTAGTTAGACTGTTTTAAATTTTATTGTGTGGACACTCATTACGTTCACTTTTATTGTGTTCATGATAATTATTATTCCTATTAAAATACCGCTGTTACTTTTTGTTGTGTTCACTTTTTTTACATTTTTTTACGCTTTATTCTGTTAATTATTATTCTTGTGTTGAAGACGTAGATTAAAAAAAAGTGAAAAAAATGCTAGTTACTTGGACTTTCGAGAACATGCGCTCTAAGAGAATATACTAACCAACAGCTAATCTTAAACAGCAATAAGTGGTTTGATGTGCTTATCTTACTACTGTATCGTTAAGCAAGACGCACTTTTTTTTAATTTAATTTATTAAATTTATCCCCCATCCCTTACATATTCTGGCCTAAATCGACCTTTATCGCTCTTTATCGAGTCCTAACGCAAACATGGAATTAAGATTCACCATTCGAACTAATAAGAAATCTTATCGACTTCTATCAAACATTTCCAATAGGGCATACCGACATTGGATTCGGATTCAGCGTGTCTGTAAAATGCAAAAAAAGATTGTAACGAGGTAGTTACGTCAAAGCACTTTTTTGTGGGTCAGTATTATTAACGTAAGATTTCATAAAAGAACAGGCTTTAGACACATACTCTTTTTGTTACAACTCTTACTCCGCCTTCACGTTTGCGTTTTAAAATTTATGGCTATTAAATCTATCAAAATTGCAGATGTCTTTCTTTTACGAAAGCATATATGAATTTGAAAAACAAAAGGTCCCATCAATCCTAAAGAGCACAGTATAGCTGCATAATACTTGAAGCTTTTTTTTTATACTTTCAACGCCTTCATTCAAAATAAAGGATTGGCAATGATAATGTACAGATAATGCGCATCATAGGTTTTGATGTTGACATAAATAACGATTATGAATAATGTTAAAAGTGTATAGGGTTGTAAAGACCGTACTTGGTATAAGAACGGGCTGCGTGAGTTTACAAATAATTTTTTTAATTAAGAGAAACTAGCCTTTGGCTCGAGAGCCTTATGTTACTAGAGTTACACGCGGATTGTAAGATGTAATTGTAAGTATGTCCCACGATACTCGTTTGCGCGGACGTGGATTTGTGCGCGGACGGTATTCTGTCCGAACTCTTGAAGTCCGAACTGTATTGAACTCTTACCTGCACGTCGTGACTGCGTAGCTGATGTGAATTTATTTGTGCCAATTGAGGTTTAATTATTACTAACAATTTAATAAACAAGATTTTCAATTGTATTGATTGTTATGTTTTTATTAGCCCAGAGCAATTCACAGACGTTCAGAATACAGAGTTGACTAAGTTTAGATGTTGTATTGTTAGATTCGCAAGTTATACGTTTTACGGTTGTTTATTCGGAAGTTTAGTCTAATTTCTTAACTGAATCTATAATTGATCTTAGCAACTTACAATTGATACCCCACTTCTTTTAGCCACTTGTGCTCGGTTTCCCCCACCACTAAAAACTGCCAAATCAGAGAGGGTACTTGATCGTTCCCCCTCCATTGGGCCTTCAGCCGACGAGCACATAAAAGGAGGACGATCATTCGGTTCCCGACAGAGCAACCGACCAAGTCTGGTGGCAGCAGCCCCGGACACGGCCTCTCGAGCTGGACGGCTCTTAGCCCCGGCTACGGACATCGTCTGGCGATAGCAGTCCCGGACGCGAACGCGAACGTGAAGTCTCGAGCTGGACGGCGTAAGCTCCGGCTATGAACCCCCCCCCCCTTCTCGCATCGCTCAGCAGTACATATTTTTAATTGAATAAATTTAAGTTTTACTTCAAGCTGAAATAAAGCATTCTTCCTTCTTTCGCGCAATCTACTGCTATCTAAACAGTCCTTTAGAATTTTAGGGACTCTCTCCAAGGTCCGCGCTCTCTCAATAGGAGCGAGCGCTCGCTCGCTCTCGAGTCATTCGGCCTCGGCGCTCCGAGCCGGGAAGACCTCTCTGGTCGAGCTAAGCCTCCTGAAAAAATCGCTCAGGTACGTCGCTACCCCAGACATATCTGGTGGTTGACTTCTCGGTTGAGCTTTGGCTTCCGAGGAGCGATCCCAGATTATCTCGCGGCCTTCTGGTGGCTCGGCCCCGGAAAGCGGCGCTTAACCATTTGGGCCTCTCTCCAAGGGCCGCGCTTTCCCCTATAGCAGTGAGCGCTTACAGCTGATTTGGCTTCGACATTCCGAGCCGACAAGACCTCTCTGGACGAGCTAGTCTCCCGGAGAAGTTGCTCCAGAACGTCGTGACCTCGAGATCTGGAGGAAGCATTCCCGGATCGAAAGACAAGCTCTGGTAGCTGGGTCCCGGAGTTCGCGAGCTAAACTTTTCCCGCACCGAATCAAACTCTCTTAAACCCATCCGGATATCACAATTATTATAAACCTACCCACTTGAGATATTTTTAATCACTCGTTTGTGGCAGATGCTGATTGTTTTAATCTACATGCGTTCACGTGGCAATATATAGTAAAAATGATCAACTGCTCTTGCTAACGCCGGAGATTCCACTCAACGGTCCTTAGCTTGTACTTATCTCTGTGGCACGGATTCGGTGTATGCTATGCCAAGGGACGGATTTAGCACGCTCCCAAGGTGTTGTACGGATTTAGCACGCTCTAAACACTAACACAAGCAAACACCGCCGCTTCACCTTAGAATCAGTTGTAACCGCCAGGATCACTACGCAAAAAGGCACTGCGTGGATCGGCTCCGGGGTTTTTAAAGCCTCGGTGCCGATGCAAGCAGTTATAAAATTTAGATGAAGAAGATCGCGGTAGTCCAATCAGCATTCGCCATACTAAGGATTGACGCGTACGCTTTGCAGTCGTGTTTCGCACACGAGGAGTGCTGACACAGAGGTCGGAGCACTCGCTCCGATTTTCGACGCTCGGTTGTGCAATGTCGCAACCAGACGCACCTGCGATCCGTGTGCACTCTCTACGTGTTCACACGGTTGCCGGTTCGCAGGATGTACAAATATATAATTTAATAGTATAAACGTGGGACATTACAGGCTCGCCAATGACCGCGTCCAGGTCGTTCATTCTTTTTTTTTTTCGTTAAATTCAAAACGTTAAAATATTTTCATACGAGTATTTAAAGTAACTGCCAATAAAGCATACCAATTTTTATACCGGAATTGAGATTCTTCCCGTATTTATGATCATGTATACAACCGAAAAAATTGTCTCATTCGTTTAAACTTCAACATTTTTATTTATTTACGACTTTTTCATAAAAGATATTAGGCCTGAAAATGAAGTTAGATAGATAGAGCACTATTTAATTTATGAATCTATTCTAAGTTGAATGTACTGCAGAAACATCTAATAATATTGTGCAGAAAAGTATTATAAAATTCTAATAAAAGTCAGGGTAGTATGTCTTTTATTACAATACCAAAATAAATTACTGATGTATCTAAAACTTCTATCATAAACTGTTAAAAGGCGGGTATGCCGAGAGATCGTATGATGCTCTCTTTGTCAGTCGACCTTGAATAATAAGGCGGGCCAACGGGAGTAAGTTCTACGTTAATATTTGGTTGCCCTGCTCTGGTAGAAAATTGACGAGTTGAACTACTCAGTACAGTAGCACATCGCTAGTTCCAAAGACGAATTGTTTCTCACAAATTTTAAAAAAACTCGGCAACAACTCGGAAAGCCAAATTTGCATGCGCGCGCATATAACATTATGATGCAGTATAATAACACTTATTTAATATAAGATGAAAATGATTTATTACTGAAGGCCATTTATTGATTATTTTTTGATTAAGTGATATCAAACATTTTTTTTCATCTTGATTATGTTGGTGACTTAAGTTAAATGGGAGACATAGTCTTAGTAGTCGACGTCCAAGTTCATTATTACTATTCCATCTGTGTTATATAACAGCTAGATATCTGAATTTTTTTATAGATATTTGTTAAACTATTTAGGAATTAGTCACCGTATCAGTTTTTACTTAAGACAGTTTTTACTTGAGAAATTTTGGATTTGGTGGGTGACATTTCTTGTTAGGCTTGTTCCAGAGGATCTAATAACTCTAGCCACTTGTATTTCTAATTTCTAGTGTATTTTCATATGTAGAAAGTTATAATAACTTTGCCTTTTTTCCTAATGCATTAATAAGAATTTTGACTTTTAAAAGTTACAAGTGGTTTTGAACACGATGACTCATTTTCAAATTTTGTAGCTGCTCTCATTCAGAAACTAATACACGTAAAGAGCGGATCTTTTGCATGCACATTTCTTTTACAATAATGAAACAATATTTAAAGTTAAATTTTTCTCAAGTGATATACTTTTAATTTCCATCCGGACACCCATGTGAACATCTCAGCGATGAACCCTAATATTAACATGGGTGTCCGGATGGAAATTAAAAGTATATCACTTGAGAAAATTTTAACTTTAAATATTGTTTCATTATTGTAAAAGAAGTGGGCATGCAAAAGATCAGCTCTTTACGTGTATTAGTTTCCGGATGAGAGCAACAACTAAATTTGAAAAACAGGCATCGTGTTCAAAACCACTTGTAACTTTTAAAAGTCAAAATTCATATTAATGCATTGGGAAATGATACCAAGTTATTGTAACTTTCTGCGTATAAAAATACACTAGAAACCAGAAATACAAGTGGCTAGAGTTATTAGATCCTCTGGAACAAGCCTAACAAGAAATGTCACCCACCAAATTCAAAATTTCTCATAGCCCTCGAGCTGACAATTCCAACCAGGACATTTAAGTAAAAACTGATACGGTGACCAATTTCTAAATAGTATAACAAATATCTGTACAAAAAGTCAGATATCTAGCTTTAATATAACACAAATGGAATAGTAATACTGGACTTGGACATCGGCTACCAGGGGTAAGATATAAAATTTTGATGTTAATTAAAAATGAAAGCCTTCATTAATAAATATTTTCAAATTAATGTTTGGTTAAATGTTTAATGCTGTTATTAATAAATAATTTCTATTTTATATTAAATGATATATTTTCTTGCACTAAATCATAAACTAAAATTTTAAATCCATATTGCTTGGCGGGTTGTTACCGAGTTTCCCACGGATTAACGTCACCAAGTCACGGGGTAACTTGGCCAAAACGGTTCAAATAAATTCACGTAATTTCTCAAATTCGGGTAATAATCGGCAACAACTCCTCAAGATTTCTACCAGGGTGAAAATGGCAGATTGCAATCGTGGTAGTCAGAAGCGTGAAAGACAAGCGCTGCTTGCCGAGTCGTGGCTATAGGAAGCCTACGTTAGATTGGGGGGGGGGGGGGTAATAGAACTGTATATGAAAGTCCGCAGACACGACCGAAACGGGACCCGAGTGCCCCCTAGTATATCTTCCAGGACTAAGTCAACCGGTAGATAATTCGGTGGACCTCGGTAGTTTGCCCGCTTGAGCGGACTTGGTCCGGGAAGCAAGCTTCGACCGGTCGTTCGTCCGAGAAGGGAGGAAAACTTCGACGCAGTGCGAGTAGTGTCGGAGCGTCCGAGAGCGGAGGGCTCTGCGGTCGACCGTCTTGCTCGACTACGAGACGAACTGATGAGAAGTAGTTGGAGCCGGACCTATAGTCCGGAAGCGCGGACCTTACAGAGAGTCCAGTGCTCTTCGCTGTCCGAGAGAGTAGGATCTGCACCAGGCCGAAGCTGGGAGACAAGTGATGCTCGCGCCTGAGCGCGCTCCATACTTATAGGCGTTCGGCGAGCAGTGCCAACACGCTAGCAGAAGTGGGGTACTTGTGCGCAAGGGACTGTGGGAGAGAGGGAATCGGGTTTAGAAACAACGGCGCGCGGCAGTCGTTGAGAGGGGGGCATCAAAACTATTTCGGTGATAAACAGCACATCAACAGCTTTTTATGTTGATAGTATCACGCAGTTAAACCACTTTAAATTATAAAAAAATTAAAAATTTTATTTTATTTTTCTATAAATAATTTATTGCATACATTTGACTAAGGCAATAATGAAACATATTTATATAAGGGTAGATAGTACTCACTATAAAAATTTTGAAACAGTTAATAGTAATCGGAACGAATTAAAAAAAAAGTTATTTTAAACTATAACATAATAGATAGTTTTACATATTGCTAAAGAAATTTTACACAGTTATAGATAGACAGTAGATGTTTAAAACTTTACGACTTAAAATTTAATAAGATTAATACAAAGATAATAGTGTAATTTGGTAATCTTAATTAATATAAATAATATAAATAAAAAATAATAATATAATATAAAAAAATGGCTAAAAATTAATAACATACATGAATTGGTTTAACAAAAATAAAATGAGGGGGAAAATCAAGAATTCATTACATCAGGAATCTTTACAAATATATTAGTAGCTAAACAAGGCCGATTCTTGCACACCCTCCCCCCACCACTCGACTTTTTCAAATACATACGCGCGATCTCACCACGACAACTACACGTTATACATAGGTTTTCATGGGCATGCAGTGCCAACCTTTAAGTGTGTGTGTGAGTAGTGACGTCATCAGCACACCTGTCTCAGTCGGTAAAAAATTTTATCAGGTGTGCAGCGCGAAGACAGCGATTCAACTCATCTGTGCAGGTATTAAAATATTCTAGCGTACTGGCGTGGACCATGCGGATTAATTGACAGCGCGAGCGTGTTTATCTACACGCACTGCTATTTTGCGTATTATCGAGAGCTCTCCCTCACACACTGCACGTTTTAGCGGAGATGCGTCGGCGGCCGGTGCATGCTTGCTGCATTTTACAGCGTCAATGCGAAGCTTTTTAATGCTGCATTAAAAAGTGTTTACAGGGTGCAGGCTTCAGGCAGCATACTCCCTGCTACCTGCAGGAAGCTACTCAAGGTCATTATCAAGAGATAGAAAATTCTCAAACACACGGCAGCACTGTGATAGAAAGCACCAGTGTGATAGAAATCAAGACAAAGTATGGCGATAGAGTCTTCGTCGACTGGAGGATTCGTCTTCGTCGACTGGATCGAACTGGGGAATTCGTTTAGTGTTTTTTTACCTGCAAGAATGAGCAAGATACTAGCTGAAGATTTTTTCAAGCAATTGTGCTCAGAATGCAAAATAAAAAAATATACATGCAGTGTTTTGGAGGTGTAATGAATAAGATAGAATTTGGTTATTTCGAACAATAAAACAAGGAAGTTTTATATGTGACTATGATTATTCTTAATCCTTGCTTTCTGATCTCTATGCATGCTACGAAATTCTTAAAAGCTAATAACAAATATTGAATTTCAATCAAACTGTGACTTTGAAACTTGATACGTACTTTCTTAGTTACTTTATTTAACATTTTTAAAACCGTTTACAGCCAGTGGATTTTCTACAGTTGATAGTAAATAATGCTAATTCGTAAGATAAAACAATGCGTGTAAACAAGTTCCAGTATACGCAGTTATAATGTTATTAAACGTGCATTTTACGCACTATGATTCACACGAAAAGATGTCATTTGATACATCTTACATGCGCAAAGCCGAGAACTTTCTCTCTTTTAGTCATACGCGATAGAGAGCAGCCTCCTGGAGACAGCAGGGGAGTATGCCGTCAGAAGCCGCCCTGCAGCAGCCGCTGATGCATCACCACCATCGCACAACTCTCGCCGCACTTTGTAGTGGAGCATATTATGCTCAACAGCAGAGAGTATGCCACCCGAAGCCACAAAACGCAGCGAGCGAGCGAGAGAGAGAGAGAGAAAGCTTTCGATAATACGCATTCGCCATGTGAAAGTGCGTGGCTCGCGGAACAATAGATGAAACTTGATCCGCGATCGGCTAGCTGCATCGAGTGCTGCCGTGTGTTCGAGAATTTTCTATCTCTTGATAATGACCTTGAGTAGCTTCCTGCAGGTAGCAGGGAGTATGCTGCCTGAAGCCTGCACCCTGCAAACGCTTTTTAATGCAGCATTAAAAAGCTTCGCATTGACGCTGTAAAATGCAGCAAGCATGCACCGGCCGCTGACGCATCTCCGCTAAAACGTGGAGCGTGTAAGGGAGAACTCTCGATAATACGTAAAACAGCAGTGCGTGTAGATAAACACGCTCGCGCTGTAACTTGATCCACATGCTCCACGCCAGTACGCTAGAATATTCTAATGCGTAATATTCTGCCGGAGTGGTACAAGAAAGAGCTCCCGATGTTGCAGCTTGGCCTTGAGCAGCCTCCTGGACAATGCTCGTTGTCAGGAGTAAGCTGCCGGAGTCTCCTGCATGCACCGCCGCTGCTCGCATGAGCTTACATAGGGGTAGGGAGGCGCAGCTTTGCTCTCTCACCTGCACAGGTGAGTTAAAGCGTCGAGTGGTGGGGGGGGGGGGCAGTAAAGAAGACCTGCTAATGCTCGGTGTCAGGAGTACCCCTTTTCATCCCCCTCATCGCTGGCTTCGCGCTGCACATTTTTCTTACCGACTGAGACAGGTGTGCTGATGACGTCACTACTCACACACACACACTTAAAGGTTGGCACTGCATGCTCATAAGAACCTATGTATAACGTGTAGTTGTAGTGGTGAGATCGCATGTATGTATATGAAAAAATCGAGTGTTGGGGGGGAGGGGCCAGCACCGGCCTTGTTTAGCTACTTATATTTTGTACATTTTGCCTCTAGTTGAGCATATGAGCAGGCATTAGATTTAGAAACGTAAATTTACACGCATCTTTTAGAAGCCGACGATGATTATAGGTGAACCATCCTCTTCCGCAATCTTCACAGATGACATGACCACATGGTATATACGCGTGCGTCGGCTTATTAATCTTAAATACGTGGCAACAGCATGCTGAAACTAAAATTCAAAACGGTTAACATTTTTTGCAGTTATTATATGAAAAGAATAATTATTCAGTAAAACATGTACAGTCACAATCATGTCCTTTAACGTCTGTATAGATGTTGGCAAGCTTCAAACCACTTACGCAGTTCGGCAGCCGTAGCTATTACTAGCAAGGTCTGATTGAAACTGTAGTAAAACCATCGTTTCCTTCAATACTTTTTACAAAATATTGGCAAACCTCAGTCCCGTGAGGGATCGGCAGTTCACAGCAGAAGCAAAGTCCGATAATTGTAAAATTAAAAAATTAATTTTTAAATTATTTTCATTTCAAAAAATTCTTAATTTGTAACATCTCTTATAAATCATATTTTATAAAATATATGAAATTTATTTTCTTTACATAGCTATGGATTGTGATGTTTGTTTGCTGCAATTATGTCAGAAAAGTAATCAATTAATCAGGAAACTACAAGATCAATCATATACTTCTGTATAGATGTTGGCAAGCTTCAAACCTCTTGCGCAGTTTGATTACTAGCAAGGTCTGATTGAAACTGTAGTAAACCATCGTTTCCTTCAATACTTTTTACAAAGTGTTGGCAAACCTCAGTCCCGCAAGGGATTGACAGTTTGCAGCGATAGCAAGGTCCGATAGTTTAAAAATTAGAAATATTAATCATTTGTTTCAAAAATCATCTGAATATAATTGAATATAAACCAAACTTCACAAATCTTATAAAATAATATATTCTTTTTCATGCACGTGTTAAAAAAAATTATTTTTTATAAATATTGATAATTATTAAATAATATTTAAAGTAACAATTTACTGATTTGTTGGTAAGGTGGAAGATCGCCTTTGTCTGACAAGTGAGTCTAAAAATTCTTTGACTGTAATACTACCAAGTAGTAAAATTTAATTAATTAAAAAGCAAGTTAGCATGTTATTGGTAAATTTATTTATAAACGTTTGATTATTTTACCTGTAGAAACGACGTTCGTAGCACGCGAGTTCCTGATCTTTTTGATACATGTACCGTGTCCAGAAATATCGAGGTGAGCGATAATGCAGTAAAGCGTCATAGCGCGTATTGAATACGTATGCTGTCTCATACATTTTTTCTATATTATAAACAATATGACGATTTACTAAATAAGATACATATATGTATAACCATAAACAAATTCTTAAAATCGTCTTTACCTAACATCATCCAGAGACCTGGGCGATGTTCGATTTTTGTATCAAGATGGTGGTTGACATTTTCTGAGATATTGTCGCTTTTTACTGCTCTTCCAAAAACGGAAATTAAGTTGGCCAGTGGTAGCCTCCAGTAGTTATAAAATCTCATGCCATCAGAAACCATATGGATCATAAGTTTTAGCTAAATATGCTAGACTTTCTTCCATTTTATTGGCTGGGAAAAAGGCAAAATCAAGGCCAACTCAAGAACAACATCGTATTGTGGATTCTCTGGTACACCTAATGTTATGCGTTTTAATATAAAATATTGGGCATAACTGTTTTACCTGCATATAGTGAAATAAACACCCTGATAATTGTGCATTCAAAAACACTGTTCGGATGGGTGTTATTAATGCTGGCTCATAATCCGATATTATACGTTCTACATTTCTTCGTAATTCGGGAATAAGAGTACAAATAAATGTAAACAATGCTGTGTACATAGCACTAGTCATACGATTCGTTAAAGCGTAAATGACAGGAAAACCCTGAAAAGTTGTAATTTTATATAATTTGTAAAATAGATGTAAAAAATAGACAATTATTTTCTATATTTCTTACGACAAGCAATCTTGTAAAATGTATAATAAATAACTGTTTGACATAGACAGACACAGCGGGCTCTCGTGGTCTTGGCTAGAAGTAATAAAAAAATAAGCGTAGATAATTAAAATATACATAATTTAAAGACAAACGTAATTTTTTGGTGCCTTAATTTAGCACTAAAAAAACACTACAACCTCCGTATCATGTTGTTTTGTTTTATTATAAATAGATATCAGTAAGATACTTACTTCAAATGTACCGTCCATGTAAAGCACAGTGCAATTTCTTAAAGGCTCCATTATCTCTTCATGGATAAAAACTAAAGTGACGGATCCATCAGTCCCTGTACATGACCCCCTATAAAATCCAGGGATTACTAGTGCAAATATTCTTATAGAATCTTTGCGTTCATCGAGACTGTGCGGGAGAGGTGGTACATTTAATCGTCGATGAAGTAACATTGATGATTTTAATCTTTCTAATGTGAAGTGTCTCGCACCAACTCGATTTTTAGTATGTGCAAAAAATATGTATGTATTTTATGATCAACAATATTTTTAGAGAAAATGGTTTTTTCTCTATCTGATGTTGTCCCTCGGTGGTGATCAAGAATATTGATTTGTCTGTATCGGTCTTCCCGAGGCAGGTTGTGTGATGAGAAAGGAGAGAAAAAACTTGCTCATTTTCTCTTTTCTTCTCAACGTTTCGACGGACAATGCCGCCCTCATCAGGAGACTGATGTAAAAATTTGTGTTTAATAAAAACTTGTTGGTGTATAATAATGTACAGTGTAAAATAAAACTTACAATTATAGAGAAAATCAGTACAACATTTTTTAGATTCTAATTCGCGCGAGTCGAAATTTTCGTCGCGTTTATATAGCGTAGAGCAGTAAGAAGAGAGTCGAGCGGCCGTGTTGACAATTTCTTCCGCTATTGACGTCAGAGCATGGCTTATGTTTGTTTTGTTTTCAGCTGGTGTATAAGGAGAGTGTATACTGTATTTAAATTTTGTGTGTCTTCCTTTTGATTAATACCGTTTTCTTGTAGGTGTATGTGTAGCATTTCGGAAACTAGTCTTTTATTTAAATTGATCTCTCTGTCTTTAATGTGGTAATTATCGAAATTGAATGTGTGATTCAAATTGTTGATCTGATCGGAAATTACAGTATTGTTCGATTTTTTGTGTTCATTCGCACTGTACATTATTATACGCCAACAAGTGGTGGCAGCCGCGCCACACGCTTTTGCCAGCACACTCGATACACACGCACAGACGCGCACACACACGCGCGCGCGCCCGCGCACACGCAGACCCAGGCGACCGTGCCTCGAACAGCTCGACCCGGATTAGCACTCATCGGATTCGTTTTTCGCGTCGGGGAGACAATAAAGCGTTTGAGCCGAACGTTTTATTGTAGCCGCGCGCATCTCGATACCTGCGACCTACGCTAGATTGCGCCCGGATTTTTCCTGGCGCAGTATAACTATAAACTGCTAGAGCCGCGGATGCGCGCCGATGCTGGGGGATTACCGGCACAATAAAACAGCAAACAGCGGGCCGCTTGGGCCAGCCGAGCCTGCCGCTGACGCGCTGCCCGGGCTGCGCACGCTCCGTCCCTGCCGATCCGATAGGTTGATCGGTACAGGAGACGGAGCTGACGAAATCTTCGACGGCCGATGTCGGAGGAGAGAAATCAATTACGCTAGAGATACTCGACGAAACGAAAGTTCGAATCAATCTAAGTTCAGTTCACATACTTTGAGTTCGACATTTCCTGTCACATTTCCTCACTCCCTTTTTTTATAAACACAAATTTTTCACATCAGTCTCCTAATGAGGGTGGCATTGTCCATCGAAACGTTGAGAAGAAAAGAGAAAATGTTTTAAAGTTTTTTCTCTCCTTTCTCACCAAACAACCTGCCTCGGGAAGACCGATACAGACAAATCAATATTCTTGTATTTTATGATGTTTTTATAGATATCTATAATAATTTATACTTAATTATTATTATCTTAATGACACTTGATTGTAAATAACATCAAAGGGATCGAAAGTTGTCTCACACGATCGCCAATCGCGATTATATAGGTAACCACCATGAAAATACTTAGCGGAATCCTTTCGAATACCATCGAGTACTGTCGGGAATTCCTACAAATTTTAAAAGCTCTAACTCAGAATATATAAATTGTAATATATAAGTAACTAAATAAACAATTGTATACATAAATTAATTAATATAAATGGCATTGAGAAATATTAAAACGTATTTTCGTTAACCATTATGCATTTGAAGATTATCAATTGAGTAGTGAATAAAATCGTTAAAATAAAATAAAGTTACTTTGTCAAATTACAAAATAAATAAATAACGAATATAATATAAATATTATATCTAAATAAAACTAAATTGTTGCACTTGAATAAAAGAAATTATCTGTGCAGCAATTTTGCTACATAGGAAAACTCGCCATCCAATTTCTAACACACGTGCAAAATAAGTCAAATCTAGCGCGTGAGAATGTGGAAAAAAGACAGTCAGTGAAAATGAAAAATGAATAATTTAGCGTTAGTGGAACAATTTGAAAGCAATACTTTCAAATCTTATCACAAAATACGTAGCGGGAAAAAATGTAATCTTGTAAAATATGCCCTTCTTATCCGACCTGCTTTCTATTATATTATTATTATTATTATTATTATTATTATTATTATTATTATTATAGAATAAAGAATGTACTTGGTTTAAAATGAATGAACATCATAAAAAGGTGTGGCAAATTTAATCTTTGTATCTAACGCATCTAAATTTTTGCCTAACGTGTAGTGAAAATTACAATTGAAGAATAGTTATAAATCGCGTGCACGTTTGCGGAACGAGTTGAAAGCGAGTGCGCATAGCGAGTCAAAGCCGCGTACTGGAATCATAAAAGGGAGCAGAAGGCCGTTTTTATAAGACATTTCTGATTTTCGCGTTTTTTGGGCTTGACAAAGGGCTAATTGCTGTTTTACGACTTGACCGTGAACTCGACGAAATACTCATTCAACATACTCGCTGGTCCTCATAAACCACTACTACTAACACTTGCAATTAAGCGGTGATGCCATCTATGTGAAAAAAATGAATTTAAGAAAATTTAGGTAATTTTCAGAAGCGGGTGTTAAAACTCTTTTGCACCTGCTAAATTTTTTTCGTCAGACGGAAAACAGCGACTTTAGTCTCACTTTTTAGGCTTAAAAAAAGCGAAAATCGTGCACGTCTTCTAAAAAAATAATGTGGGAATGCATGCTTAGAGTATGTGTGCGTGGTCACCTCCATTAGGGTACAAATCACGCATCTTTAAAATACCACTAGAACGCTTAACCTTGAGGACGTTGTCGCGAACACAAAGTGATTTAAACTCGATAACATATTAGTAGGTACCTATACCTTGTGACTGACCATTTGGAATAATAGCCTTCCGCGTATGTCTTGATTTGATCTCCTTGTAACTGTACACATCAGATAACTCGGAGTCTAAGTTTAATTTATGAAACATTACAGCTGTTAGGTCTTCCAATGGGGTCTGGCAATTTAACGGTATTCCTGTGACCTTGATTTTATACTTCGCATTACCCCTTGCCTGTCTATTTTTTAAGCCTGTAAGTTCGGTACGCAATGTAGCATTTTTCTCCTCCAAATCTTGCAAACGCTTACTATGCCCTAAGATGTCTACGAGCAACTTATTAACTTTTTCAGTAAGGTTGTTAGTTGTTACAGTTAGATTGCCTACGTTTAAGTAAGTAGAGACCACTTTACGTAAAACCGCAGCAAGTTTGTCATCTAACGAAAGAGTGCTGCTATCATCTGGTACATCCATAGCACAATTTCCTGACACAATGTCTTGACTAGAACTATTTGAAGTACCTGGTTGGGTATCTAAGACCGTACTATTGCTAAGCGAGCTAACGTCGTGAAACGAGTCGGTATTTAGATCTCTAGCGTTGTCGAAAGCAGAATCACGATTATAATTTTCGGTGGAATTTTCACGCTGAGCACTGATTTTGTTTAAGCTATAAAAAGTCGCTTGACAGCAAGGTTTACAAACCTTCGCACTTACAAATCGTGCAAGACAACCCTCGTGAAAAGAGAGGTTACGAATGTTTTTAATATAAATTTTTAAAAAAATTTTAATATAATAAATTTATGTCTTTGTTCGCTACGTTATTCGAACATCTCCTACACTGCGGCATAAAGAAAGTGTTAAAAATGCTCGCATCAACAAATTCTAGAATAACGCATTAAAATGACAACAATATAAAATTACTTCACCTATTACTAACGAATAAAAGCGCAGGTTCACAATAAACTAATTAATTATAAAGGAAAACACTTTGTCAATCAGATTCAAGATAAAAATCACTATTTACGCCTGACAGATGCAGCCCTAATACATACCAGTGATTTAACTTAGAATTTGTCCGGCATCGATAATGCTAATCACTACCTGACCTATTAGCATGTGTACTTAGTTCCAGTAGTACTAGTGTACGTGCGGTCAGACCGAAAAAAATTTTTGTTGGAGCTTATTTATGGAACAGGCTCGAACCAAAAAATTTTTTAAACACTGATTTTAGGAACTGCAGGTAGCTAGCACTAGCAACACATGCATTAAACCACGACAATCAAAAAATTGTAGGCCACGTGGTCGGGTAACCTAACCTAAAAAGTCCCTAGCGGGAAAAATCACGTGATTTATCACACGATCAATCACGTGATCAGTCACTTGATTTCTCACGTGACTATTTGGCGTGATTTCTCACGTGAGAAATTGTAATGCCCATACACGATTCGGCGTGTAACTTCCTAGAACATACATATTTTAAAAATCCTAAAAAACATCCGACTCTGCCTATACAGCGAGCGCACGGAATGTTTCGACCGTCCCCACTCTTCTCACCTCCTACGAAACCAGCAGCTACGCAATAGTCAACGCAGCGACGGCGGGCCATCGACGCGCATGTGTGCGTGCGCGTCCCCCTTCTCTCACCTCCTACGAAGCCAGCATCAGCGTAATAGTATTTATATGTGTATGTGAGCGTGAGCGAGCGACGGCGAGTCGTGCGCATCTGAGTATGTTTGTATGAATCATCTAACACATACTATACAACAAAATTAAGCGTAGAGTTTAATAATATTTGATAATCGCATAACAAAAGTCTTCATCAAAAAACAAACAAAATTGTAACTAAATTTCATTTAAAAGGAATAATAGCAAAAATAGGCATTATTCTTATGTTCGATTATTTTTGTTAATATACATACTATTTTGAATATAAACAAGAGTTTATAATTATTACGTTGCATATCCATTACCCACAATCCCGGACCTACTATTATTATTATTACTTATTTCATTTAAAATCAAATTTCTTTTTATATTATTCGTTAAATAATAATTTAAAGTAAAATCAATTTATTTCAAATCTGAATTCGGATAAATATTAGACTTATTATTTCTTTTATTAAAATCTAATATTAAAAAAGTACCAAGGACCAATAAGAAGAAGTGATGAGCGTTTCAAAATCACGTTAAAAATCACGTCAGAAATTACTCATAAAATAGAATTTGTTTTAATTAAAATAAAATTATTTTGTTTTTACTAATCAATTATGAAAAATAGATTTGATGATAATCCAAAAAATTGACCGCAATAAAAAAATTTTAAAAAAACGCCCTAACCGAGGATTGAACCCCGGTCCTTAACTTGACAATCCATTATCTTACTGCCTGAGCTATTTTTATTTGTCCTAATGATGACTCGAAGATCATGATCATGCATGAATCTCAGTAATCTAACGTTTACGTGTATAGACTATCTGCTGCTAATTGAACTTCGAAAATATTTTAAATCTTTTCAATTTTTATCTTGAAGTATACGTGTAAATTGTACAAAATCATAAATCAAACATATTTTTAGGTAAAAACAGTATAGAATTTCAATACTTACAACAGCACAAATAGCTCAGGCAGTAAGATAACGGATTGGGAAATTGAGGACCGGGGTTCGATCCGCGGTTAGGGCAACGTTTTTTCTAAATTTTTTTGCGGTCAATTTATTTGGATTATTAACAAATCTATTTTACATAATTGTTTAGTAAAAATAAAATAATTTATTTTAATTAAAATAAATAATTCAATTTTATGAGTGATTTCTGACGTGATTTTTAACGTGACTTCTCACATGAGATATCACGCCAAATAATCACGTGAGAAATCACGTAATAAATCATGTGATAAATCAAGTGACTGATCACGTGATTTTTCTCGCCAGGGGTGGCTATAAATGCAGTTTTGTCGCTCGCACAATGTACACACACGTGAATAGCACATCAATTTTAGCTAATATAATAATTTTTCGCCTGCTTAAGATTAAATAATAACTAACATATGCCTAACTAACTAATATTTAACGCTTAAACAACATGATTTCACTAAGGCAGAGCACGCACTAATTTAACACCGCACAAACTACTACCACTCCCAGCCACTAGGATGAAGTTCGGGCGAAGACGTCGTCCTTTGAATGAAGTCAGGAAAGGCGAAGACACGTAAAAATTCAGCAAAAATTGGCTTTGAATACTCCAGAAGAAAAATCAGTGTGTGATGAAGCAGTACAATGATGCGTGCCAAAATGGCTGTGGGGGGTCTCGCTCTCTGTACAGCCTTGTTAGTTGTAGGTCAGAAACGAATTTTCCAGCAAGCATCGACCGTAGGCCAACAAAATTTAGCTTGATTAGAAGCTTGCAAAAATGCGCATGCAAAGATCTGTAACATATCGCCCAAAGGTATATAAAGGCAGAGTATGTCTATCTAATAGTCGGAGCGAAGCAAAGCATACTTACAGAGAGTATACGAAATTGTTTTGTATATATACAATCACTGTGAATTTTGCAAAGTACGTAAAATAATCGTAAAATCGCACCAGTCCTAAATCGGGAACGGTACAAACGAAGCAATGGACGGCAAATAGAAAGAGAGAACAAAAAAGTGAAGATAATTATGTCACGAGACGTCTACGCGCAATATTCAGCTATCAGATGCAATGTAAAGAAAAGTTATAAATAAAACCATTGCTCTCAGTAAAGGCTTTGAGCGTTCTAAAAAAAGTTTACGCCATAGGCTATTTCAATTTTTTTTGCAAGTAATAAAGTTGGCATGACGCGTTTGTAAACCATTTTTTTTAAATGATACATTTTATTATAGTACGCATAGTACTTAGATATGATGCCGTTAAATCCGCATATTACGTTGTCCCGCGTTCAAGGCAAAATCTGTTTACTTCGCTGTTTGATTCGCTCGCAACTATTAAAGAGGGGGTATTAGAGCGAAAATGTGAAGGTGGACAGCGAAGAAAGAAAGCGCGAAAGAGGAGAAAAAGAAATATATATAGTACGAGACCAAAATGAAAATGCAGGTGCGTTGTCAATGAGAAAATTTGTCTGTTAACCCCTTCTGCGGTAGATTTTCTTCATCAATTTTACTACAGGAACCTTATTTTGCAAAGTCAAAAAGGATCGGGAAAATAAAAAAAAAAAACGTGATTAATCTACGCACGCGGTCAAAGCCATCCACTTTCCCGAAATATTACGACTGACATTTTGTACGATACCTCGCCTCGATATAATGTATATGCTCCCAACTTGTAAAGAGGGAAAGGCAGAACAAGACTGCTGGTGAAAAGCGGCACGAGAGACAAAAAAGAGGGGAGGCAGATCAGGTTGAAATGGTGTGCATTGCTCGAGATGGTACGGTGAATGACGAAATATTAGCCGCGATGAAAATCGTATCTTACCTCCCTCAACGGCAGCTTTCGTTGTTGTCCACTAGTATGCACTTTATTTCGCGAAGTCAAACGAGATAAGCTTCAAGCTGATGAAAAACGAACGTTGACAATTCTCGCGCACAGTGAGACTTTAATACGCGATAAAAACGCGAACTCTCGACTCACACAAGCACACTGTGTGTAGACGTCAGCTTCACTAATATTTTGGCCTGAAGTCGTAAGGGAAGGAAGAGACACGAGTCTCGCGGCAGCAGACTTTACTCTCTTATCCACGCGGCCCGACGGGTTTGTTTACGATTTTTACACGGATTACGTGCCTCTTAATCACAGTTGTATACGCGCCTACATTCAATTGTGACGTCCTGCAACGTATTGCATTTAAGCAATATCAGCGGAGTCGTTGCGAAGCCGAAAACTGACGACTCAGATTAATAAGTAGATCAATGAGATCAATGAGTATCCCCTGTATACGCCGAGCAACCAGTTGTAATTATACACTTGATCTGGACTCTTGTACGACGCTCCTATCCGTCGACAAGGTTACCCGGGCTTAGGTAGTGATTCCGATACTTATAGAACTTTATCTTGAACAAATCGTAAAAGTCAATTAATTGTAAGCTGAAGTTAAACCAAGCAGTTAAACCCAAGTAAGTAAAAATCAATAAATAATTATAGATCGGAATTGTGACTTAACATTGGTTCCGATACGAATCGAATTATAGAGTCTTAAAAGAATAGTTACATATAAAAAAAATATTAAAACGAATTAATCAAATTACAGTTGAATTTGTAAATTAAAACAAATATAAATTACATCTATAAATATCCATACCGCAGAAGTAAGTCAAAGTGTTAAAAAAAAAAATGGGTGCTAGAATTTTGTGCAAAAACCTATCCTAAAGACGCTGAAAAGCGACTTATCATTTGATCGCTTAAATAGCGATTACTCTTATCCATAAAAGTAATATCCTAAAGAAAACCATATAACTCGGGAAATTCAGTTAGTCAACTATAAAATGATCTCTGAATAAACAGAGATAGATAAAATATAAAATTTACTAATGAAACTGTAGTTAGATTGAAAAATCAATCACTAAAACAGAAATATAAAATCGCGAGTTCAAAGAAAGATCGGGTGAGTGACCTGCTTGCGCTCATCGGCGATCGCGCTCACCTTACGTTGCAGTGTCAGCAAGGCGATTGAACGAAGCGATTCAAATTGGTAGCGCTTGTGTCACTAGGTCAATCGAGAATATTCAAAACATGTGAAGAAATTAATTTCGCGCACGTCCAATCTGCCGTGTAATTAGTGGTTCATTAATCGATATAAAAGCGCGTTATTTTATTCAATGAAAGATAATATTAGTGTAGGAAGTACGGTAAAAATAATCATAAAAGAGGCGGTAAAAAGATGAAAAATCTAAATTAATAGAAGAATTGAGGCAATTAAATAAAAAAATAGATTCAGTTTTTCGATCGCAAGAAGTTAGGCAGCCAAAAATAATAAACAAACAAGTAGAACGATCAGAGTTTCAAATAGAAATCGGCAACAAATTTGAGGAGTTGTTTAATTTTGCTATGACTGATTTGACTTCAAATAAGTAAATTTTAAATCATAGAATCATGCATGATTATAAAACAGTTTAAAGAATACTGTAACGATAGTGCTTTCCCTGCTCGGTTAGCTAAACAGTCGGATCCAGGATAGGAGTAGGGAAAGATGCAAAGGATTACATCTGTTCTTGTGTTGTTTAACAATAATAATATATTTCAAACTTAATATTTAACAAAGCGAGGACTCAGTTGTTAAAGCCCGGCTGAAACAGAAATCAATTTGCTTCGTGTTGAAAATACTTTGCCTTTACAATTAATAACTATTTAAACTATCGCGGTTAACAATTGACGAGTATACTGGCGGAATTTCGCATTAACAAAATGTCTGCGGTTGCGGTTGGCGGTTGCGGTTGGGTTATCGGTACGGTACGGGTTTTACAGGTCGGGTAGGGATTTGGAGGTTAGGAATTCATTCGGGACGGTGGAGTCGTGTGCGCACGACTACACTGATCCGAATGTGTTGGGTGACAGCAATTCCAACCGCCCTGTGTGCTCACAACACGATCGAAATAGCGTCACTATATTTTGAGGTTATCCCTTGGATTTATAGAGTCGTGAGCGCACTGCTCTACAAATCGTCGTCGCTCGTCTCGTTCTTCTCTTTGCCCTGTGTGCTCACAGTAGCAAAGGGAGTCTTGAGATTTCGGCGTAGAAGTCGGATTAATAGGTTAGGGATGAACCTCGGGATAACCGGGACGTGAGCGCACGACTCGGTGAACCGTCGGTGAAGCTGTCGCTGTCTCCTCAACCCTGTGTGCTCACAGTGGCAGAAGGAGTCAGTACTGTATTGGGATATTGGTTAAGGTCTACGGTGACGGCGGGTGTCAACTACGTGTGCTCACGTAGAAGAGGCTCGATGTCGTTCGGGTGTTCCGGGTTGCCTCGTGTGCTCACGACGGCAACTAGGAGTTTCGGGTTTCGGATCGTCCACTGGATCGTCACGTGGGCTCACGAGGCGATTTCGTGGATGAAGGTCTAACTCTCGCTATCCCTGTAGTAACGTGTGCTCACGATACTACCTGGAGTGAGGCTCGAGTAGAACTCCCCGTTGTGCTGCGCGGTCCGCCTTATAAAGGCGCGCGGCTCAGCTGTGTACAGGTGTGACTACGGTATGCCGTTCGCGCCGTCTGGCGCGTCGCCGCGGAGTCGTTCGCTAATTGCCGCGCCCCGTGCTCGTGTAAACCCGCCTTACAAATGTTGCACGCGCGCACGCTTCGCGTCATGCGGACTCGCCTTTTGGCTGTTGTGCGCGCGATCGCTGTGCATGCCGTGTCTAATGCGGCCAACTTCACGCGTATTTATGTTGACGAGACTCGTGTCTCGTCACAACACTTATATCGCAGAGTCGACTAAAATTTCGGGGTTACGCATATAGCGGCGGTAATTGAACTGATTGAAATTTGTATAGTTTGCAAAAACGTTGAAAGTAGGTCATTCATTGAAATATGAGTAGCACAGTAAAATTTCGTTTGAGTTGTTTGTATGGGATTTAAATATCTAAAATTCGGGCTGAATAAGATTTTGTAATAAATAAAAAGATAACAAAAATGAGATTATCAAATAAGTGATAATAAGAAAGAAGTAAATGAAAACAACACACAGAGGCAAATATTAACTAGAAACGCTGTTCGTGAAAATCCAGAATTGATAAAGGACATAATATATAAAACCCATTCACAAAAAGTAAGAAAGTAATTCGATCGCCGCCGACAAGCAGCGGATGGATAAAAGATAGTTAGCAAATATTATTATCTGGTATAAATAATAAAAAGCTACAAGATAGCCAACAAATCGTAAAACCCGATACAGATCAATAAAGTAAACAGAATCTAGAAATTCAAGAAATTTTGAAAGAAAATAAGGACTTAAATCAGGAAGATACAACACAGGAGCGAACTACGGGAACAATTAAATAGCAGCTTAATAAAAACCATCTAGGCCTAAATATATCGCTAACACCTGCAAAACAAAAAGAATTCGAGATAGTAGAAAAACCAGATCATTCAATATTTTTACCTATAGTACCAGCCACAGCGATTCCAATAGGTCTAGGCAGAACAGTCAATAACACCAAATTTCTACAACAAATTGAGGAGACATCGTTAATAGATATAGAAGTAACTAACCTAGCTTAATTGGAAACCCAAGTAATTCAAAGTTTAATTTTACTTTTGATTTTGAGAATCTTCTTGACGGCAATTGTGCCAATGATATCAACATGGCGGAGAATCCGTTAAGCTTATTGTTAAAATATGTTGTAACGGGATGTAAATTCGATCAACGGATAACTCGTTAAACGACGGGATCGCGTTCCCTCGATGCGGAGGTGTACTCCTCTCCGCCCGCGAAACACCTCCGTTGCATGCAGCTGTCTTAGCTGCTTCTGTTTTGCTGGGTCTACGCGTCGCCTGGCGCGGTTAAAGCAAACTGAACAATCACATGAAAAACAGAATACAGAGATATATGAGGCAGAACCATTACTAGTATAGTTAGTGTTACTGAAAACACATTTAATAATGATATTTACGCCATTTTAAACACAATATCGGAAATCCACGAAATAAATGACAAATCAGAATTACAAAGTTTACAACAAAAAGATAAATGAAAACAAGCCTAAAAACTTGGAAAATTTTTTTTAAAATGATGAGAAAAATATAGAAAATTTTATTTGAAGTAAATACAGTATTACGAGAGCAAGTAACGCCTGAAAAAGCGCCAACTCAAACCAAAAAGCTGAATTATAAGGAGATATTAACTATTATGAAGTAAAATAATGTAAAACTATCTAAAGCGGATAAAAAAATAATTTTTGAAGAAAAAAAATATCAATTTGTTTTAATAGACATCGATTATATACCAGAAGGGGCTCAAGTAGTAGAAGAATTTAATATAGATGAGAAATTAATTCTAAATATAGAAACTGAATTTTTAAATAAAACCAGAAAACCGAGTCAGAAAGAAATATTGCGAAAGATTGTAATTAAAAAACGGAGGTAAAAGAAACGACGAAAGAATCGAGCGCATGATAAATCAATATCCAGATGTTTTTTGGATAGAGGGCGATAAATTAGGTACACGTAACGTAGAACAACATGAAATCAACTTAACTTCTGAAAAGCCAATATACGTAAAGCAGTATCCAGTAGCACACAAATCTAAGGAAATAGCTTTAAACGAAATGGGCAAATTACAAGAAACGAAAGCAATCAGAGAAACAAAAAGTGCGTCCAATGCGCCAGCGTTAGTAGTTCCGAAGAAGGAGCTAATCCTAGGAGAGAACAGATATAGATTGGTGATAGATTATAGAGCCTTGAATGAGGTGACTATAGCCGATCCATATTTACTTCCCAATATTAATGAAATTTTAGACTTAATTGGAAAGAGGAAATATTTTGATGTATTAGATTTAAAATCTGGCTTTCATCAAGTAAATATAAGACCTTCGGATATTTACAAAACTACATTTAGCCTACATCCATTAGGAAGATTTGAATTTGTCGTCCTATCGTTCGGTCTTAAAAACTCAGCCCGGACTTTTCAGCGGGTTATAAATAAAGTTTTAGCCAAATATGCTGATAAAATATGTTTTAATTATATTGATGACATCATTATTTTTAGTGACACGATTGAAGAATTAGAGGAAAGATTCGGTCTAATAGCTCAAGCATTAATAGAAGCGGGGCTCAAATTAGAGCCGGAAAAATGTGAATAGCAAGACAGAAGTGTGTTTCTTAGGGCATGTTATTAGTGAAGCAGGTATAAAACCAGATGAAAACAAAATACAAGCAGTAAAGAAATTTTCAATTCCCAATAACGTTAAAAAAGTTAGACAGTTTTTAGGTTTTGTAAATTACTATAGAAGATTTATTAAAAATTTAGCAGAAATGACTAAGCCACTAACCATATTACTACAAAAGGATAGGTCATTTACGTGGGGATTGGAGCAACAAACTGCATTTGACAAACTCATAGAATCATTATGTTCAGTACCGGTCTTACAATATCCGCAATTCGATAAACCATTTATAATAACGACGGACGCAAGTCAATATGCGTTAGGTTGTGTAATTTCTCAAGGTGAGATAGGCAAAGACAGACCAATAGCTTATGCATCAAGAGTACTGCAACCTGTGGAACATAATTATGCGACCTATGAAAAAGAAGCTCTGCGTATTATGTATGCTCTAAAAACATTTAAAAATTATATTTATGGAAATAAATTTATAATTGTAACTGACCATAGACCACTGTTATGGTTGAAATCTGCGGATAATAACGAAAGAGTTTAGAGATGGAGATTAAAACTAGCAGATTATGATTATGAAATTGTGTATAAGGCTGGAAAACAAAATACAAATGCAGACGCATTATCAAGGAATCCTGTACCAAAAATGGATATATGCGCAGTAACAAGAGCCCAGAAAAGGCGAGAAGAAAATCAGATGTCGTAAGATTTGACAAATGATTTAAAGATAACAATTATAAATGCACAAAGATCGAAACTTCATAATAAGAAGTTACAGATACAAAAACGCAAAAGGGCCAAGGTACAAAAGTCACGAAAGAAAAGTGTACCAGAGTAGGAAAAACGACACGATAAGCAGAAAAATATAGTATATTCCAAGAATACGATACAATTTCGCAATGATAATATTATTCATATAGTTAATAATAAAGCAGAGTCATTAGAAGACAATATAGGGGAATTATTAAAAAAGGAAAATATTCATTGGAATATAAACTTAAGTGATAATGAAATTAAAATATTAAATAAGAGTAAAAATAAAATTTTGTATAATAAAAAAAAAACAGCCGAATCAGTAATTACTGTTAAAGCTAATATCATTAAGTTATTTCAGTTATTAAAAACAATATTTTTGCAAAAAAATTATTTAATATTTAGCATTTAAAATGATCTAAGGATAAATAATATAAGTTGGGAGGAAATTGAGAAAATTTTGAAAACTATATTGGAAAGTACAAATATAAAGGTTGTTATCTGTCTAAATAATATAGTTTATGTAGAGGAAAATCAAAGAGATAAAATATTTGAAATGCTACACGCTACTAAAATAGGAGGACATTTGGGTATAAATAGAACATGTAATAGAATAAAAGATAAGTATTATTGGGAAAATCTGAAGGTAGATATTCTAAACAGAGTAAATACATGCGACGATTGCCAGAGAAATAAGCTAAAAAGAATAAAAATTAAACAACCGATATGGTAATTAGAGATACACCTTTAAAAACATTTGACAAAATGTTACTAAAAATAATAATAAATACATACTTTCAACACAGGATCAACTAACTAAATTTATAATTATAGCATTTATGACAGATCAAACGACGGAATCCGTAGCTGACGCGTTAGTTAAGAAATTTATGTATTTATGTATTTTTGGGTCACCAAAGCTCGTACTAACAGATAGAGGGGCAAATTTTACAAGAAAACTATTAAAACAAGTAGCGCGTAGATTTAAATTTACAAAGATTAAAACTACGGCATTTTCACCCGAATCGAATGATTCGTTAGAGAGATCTCATCACCCTCTGTGCAAATATATAAAAAATTTTACATCAAAGAAAATCGAATGGGATAAGTTGGTAGAGTTCGCACAGTTTCATTATAACACGAGCGTTCATACGAGCCATAAGTTTACACCACATGAACTAGTTGGTTATCCAGCTAGACTTCCATCTAGCGAAACATTAAAAACCGCTGCCAAGTCATCGGCACTTAACTTCCTCCTATTCCGCTAGTAGAAGATAATTACATGTTTTCTAATAAATCTGTTTCGGATGTATGGTATTCTTTTGACGATTTGAGAGTTTAGTTGCATGTACTCTATATGAGTCAATCAGGTAGAGGAGTGGGGTGTCAGTTAAAGGGATGAAACAAAAAATTTGATTATTATAACTTTTCCTCTAGGAGGAAGCTATATAGAAATAATTATAACACTAATAATAAAATTTGATATAATTTTATAAATAAAATTTATAACCTTAGATAAACAATTTTTTTAGTATAGCACTGTGTTTATTATACAGGACGAAAATGTTAAAAAAATATTAAATTTGCCTTACGCGCCATGCATACGTGTATGTGTAATATAATCTAAGTTTTTATGAAGCTCTTTAATTTAATGTAGATTATGGATGCATTGCTTTTTTGAAATTTTTCTGTTTGTTCGCTTTGATCAGTTTTGTAAAAATTAAATCTTAAATAATTCTAAATCTAATAGAGCTAATAGGCAGCCTAGAGAAAGGGATCAAGACACCATGAAAATTTGCCTAAATCCAATTTTTAATATAGTTCATGCTTTTTTCTTGAGTTATCGTGGTGTATCGTTTTTTCAGTAATTTTTTCTCACGAAATAACTAGTGAAATAACTTGATAATTAGTCAGTAAGTAATTCTTATCATTCTTAATCACTATGATTTTTTTCAAAAATTTCCATAGAGTATTTATCGAGTTACAACGTTTTCAAAAAAATTTGAAAAAAAAATTAAACCTCAATTAACTCAATTTTTAATATGATTCATCCTTTTTTCTTGAGTTATCGTTGGGAAGAGATTTTCAGTAATTAAGATTTTTCTCGGGAAATAATTAATGAAATAACTTGTACACGAAGTAGTACTCGTCATTCTTAATTACCATGCTTTTTTTTGAAAAGTTCTATAGAGTAGTTATCGAGTTATAACGGTTTAAAAAAATTGTACTTTCATCGTATAACAAAAAGCGACGACCGATAGTCTGGATTCTCTACAGTAAAAAGATAGGTAATTTTATTCTCTTTCAGGTACATATTCAGTAATTTAGTTTTACGAACTTTTCCAATAACTTTATTAGAAAAAACTGAAATCTCAAAACTAAAAAATCGCTATAAAAAAAACACGTCTACAAAATAAAAAACGAACTTTTTTCCCATTATGCTATAGTAAAAAAAAAAAAAGAATGAGCCTTGTTGGGATAAAATTCACAAAGTAAAAGCTGAGATACAGCGGTATACGAACGTCCACACACGCACACATACACAAACGTATGCACGCACCCACACACACACTTACACATTATATATAAAAAGAATTATGTCCGACTATTTGAAGGACAGAATCCTATTATATGACACGGAGGACGGTACCAAGACCTATAAAGTTACAGGAGGCGTACCCCAAGGGTCAGTGCTTGGCCCATCGATGTGGAACATCATGTACGATGGAGTACTAAGACTACAATTACCTGAAGGAGCAACAGTCGTGGGATTCGCTGACGACATAGCAGTGTTGGTAGTAGCGAAACATAAAGAAGAGGTGATAGAAATAGCGGAAGAGGCGACCCGTATAATACACGAATGGCTAACGGAGACGGGTCTGGAACTAGCCAGCCATAAAACGGAAGTTATTCTTATCTCTAGTAGGAAGAAGATGGAGGAAATTAAACTGACGATAGATGGACATGAGATCGCTTCTCAACCAACCATCAAGTACTTGGGCATCACCATCGATGCAAGACTAACTTTCAAACAACATCTGGAAATAGTCAGCCATAAAGCAGCAAAAGTCGGTGCTGCTCTATCACGATTGATGTCAAATGTAGGCCCAACTCAGAAGTGAAGGTTACTCTTAGCCAGTGTAACCACATCAATTATGCTATATGATTAAAATTAAATTAGACGGCAGTCCGAACTGCCCAGCTTGTTTGGACGCTAACGAAGATGCGGAGCATGTTCTCTGTGACTGTTCGCGATACCAAATGGAGCGAGAAGAACTCGAGTGTTATCTTCAGACCAGAGTGACACCTGAGTCAATGATGACAACTATGTTGACGTTGGAGAATGGTTGGAACGCAGTAAACAACTACGTAAGGACCATCCTCAAGAAGGTTAGAAATGACGAAGAGAAAAGAAGGCAAAGACAAGGCGAAACAACGGAATAAAAATGTATCTAGACGAAGGTCACTGAGCCGTGTCGGGGTTGAGGCTGTCTAGAGGATGGCCGGACGATGCCGCACGAAGCAGACGACCGGTCGGTGCGGAAAGAAACAGACGCTCGGACGACGCAGAAAGAAGAAGACGTGATGACGACCACATCAATTAGAAGAGGACGTAAAAGCCTTTAGCCCCCCCCCCCCCGCGAAGCATTACTCGACGATCGTACCGCGGGGAACAAGGGCACAGAAGATGGAGCTAAGTGCGCCTTTACCGAGGGTCGATAAAGGCAAAGAGGGCGTTTCTTGGTACGGTTGGGTGTTTTTCATCTGTCCGTAAAAAAGATGGGTTTAGTCGGTGTGAATCCAACACACGGCTAACATTGCGGATTGGGCTGTTTCGACGACCCCATAAACAAAGTCACGCTACGGTCTTTCTAAGATTTTCCCTAATACCTCTTCTCCGAGAGAAAAAACACTCTCACACTCGCGCACACAACACACAAACACACACACGGACATTTTCAAAAAATTTCGACTGAAAATACATCAAAACACAATTTTAACATGTTTCTAGACAAACTCAAAAAATCACTATTACGATGCTTCCTCTAGGAGGAAGCAAAAATCAGAGCAATTGCCAACGTTTAATGGATATTTAGAAAATCTTGTATTAAAAATGCAAGAGATGGCAAAGTTAGCTCGAGAAAATTTGATAGATTCAAAATTAAAAACAAAAGCATATTATGATCAATTTATAAATCCAATCGACTTAAAAATTTGTGAAAAGGTATGGTTAATAAAAGAACTAAAATCCGGAAAATTGAAGAAAAACCATAATTTGGGTCCATATGAGATCTTGAAAGTACATGAAAGTATTAATGTAACTATCCATTACAATGAAAAACCAAAAACAGTTCATACAAATAAATTAAGTCGTTCCCATACTTGATACTACAATGTTTCAGGAATATGAACAACATGATTATTCGAATGATTATAATTTTTACGCTTTTTCGAAACAATCACGCTATAAGAGGATACGACTGCGGCACAACAACACCGAACATAACAACATTCTCTCTACTAGACTCAGGAGAATGCGACTTCTACAATACACAAGTAAATTCATCAAACGTCAACATCGAGCTGATATAAGTCGCTGAATTCAGAGAAGTCACGGTAATACAATGTAAAATAGAAATCCACCGAACAGTATCAAGCTGTGGAATCTTCGGACGTCTTATTCCTACAGAAAATGGAGAGCAGGAATATATTTATGAAATAAGTCATGAACAATGTAAAATTATTTACGAGGCGGGAATTTTTTAAGTATGATAATATTCACACAATAGCAAATTTAAAGGTAAATTCAACAATTACAAAAGGAATAGATTTTGCCGGAAGTGCAGAGGGCAACTCTTGCTCAGGTGCATCTTACGCTGATAGTTTTGGATCGTGGAATAAGGTATTGATTCATGGCTTAATCAAAATAACATTAATTTAAAATAGTGCTATGGTTAGTTTAAAAAATAAAAAATGATAAATTAAGATTAAGCTCAGGAACGGTGGGTAAGTTTTCAGAAAAACATTGTATTGATACGGAAAGCGGACATACGTTTTGAGAAGTTTTACCGCAAGGGAAGTGTTTTAGAAACTCTTTTGATATTCTTTTCAAAGGAATAGCAACAAAATATTTTAGCGATACAAATCACGAAATTGTTTACGCATTAAATTTGAATGAAATAACGTTCGCTTTAGCTATTAAGGATGAAATCATGCGTTGTAATAGAGAATTTATACGTACAGAACATCCAAAATTACTAATCATAGAAAAGAGTAGTTATTTAAATGCGTATCATTTTCAAAACTTTCAAATTAGTAATATAAATAGCATAAAATTTATTTACATATGTTAATTCGAAACTTGTATATATAGAAAAGCATTTAGGGAATCAGCTAATAGTATATTACGATATGTGTGACCTAAGTAGCCGATTATTGCACGGCGTGTATTAGCCTCGCTGCGCTCGGGCGATAAAACGCCGGGCACTAATGGGCTGCTTAGTTCACAAGTATCATATACAATTTTATAGCACAGCTGCTTAAATCCGCCAAGTCACGCCTGTCCGTGATCTAAGCAGTCCATTATTGTACCGTGAGATTAGCTTATACACGGTTCAATAATGGACTACTTAGGTCACGGATAGGCGTGACTTAAACGCGGATTTAAGCCACACTGTGCTATAAATAATTTATATTTTAATTTAATAACGGAAAAATGCAAAATTGAAATAAAGGTAATCCAAAATTCCTTAGCCATTGCCTTTTTTTCCCCGGATGAATTTGTCTATAGTATTATGAAAAAAATTGGATACATAGCAAGAAACGCAGGCGAAGTTGTACATTTAATAATATGTGTACCAAAAAACGGTAAAAATTTTGCATCTAAAGGAATGCTACAATCAATTACCAGTTTCATCAGGAAATGAAACCTGATTCTTAACGCCAAAAACGCATATTCTGGTGAAGGAGGGAGTTCAAGTAAATTGTAACTCAATAGTACCTACATACTACAGGATTTCGGAGGAATGGATTAAATTTACACCAACACTAATTAAAACAGTATCACCGCATATTTTGAAACCAAACATGATGATTGGATGGACATTTGAGTCTGTCCAAACACTGGCAACGAGTGGAGTGTATTCTCAAGAAGAGTTGGACTAATTACTGTTGGAGTGGTGGATAAATAAAGACACTGTGAGGTTAATAATAATTGTAAATATATTGTTAAAAGTAAGTGGCATAAGCCACGAGTCAGCAGGACATTCGTTCAGCTCGGAGTCTAACAGGCAAGAGAGAGATAGTACAGTATCGCATAGTCTGACTCCACGGAGCCGAGTATACAGTATAGTATGCGCTTAGAGTATATACGCGAGGCATGCGCACTGTGCTCGCTTTCGCTCGAGCTTGTCTCGTTGCACGAAATCGTCGTCAACCAGTAGATGGCGCGACGAGTACCTTTTTATGTATTACGACTGTATAAATTCATATATTACAACACGCCTCCTGAATTTTACAGTCAATATTTTTACATTATAATTCGATACATTTGTGTTACATAAGTTTTTAATTTCTCATACAATTCGTCATCGCATTTTAGATTATTTGAATTAAGAGCATTTCAAGTGAACTTGAGTTTTACAACTGAACTTGGCGATTATTACTTTGAACTTGGATTTTACAGTTGAACTTGGCGATTATTATTTTGAACTTTGGATTTTGTATAAACGTTTTAGATTAGTCTTAAACCTTTTCTATTGTTTAGGAACTTTGTTTTATCCAGACTCTTTGTGAAGATGTCTGCTAGATTACATTTTGAGTCAACTTTTACAATGTCGATTTCGCCCGTTTCGTAACTTTCGTTTATATAATTATATTGCACTTCGATGTGCTTTGAGTTTGGAGTAAAATTTCCGAATTTAGCGATCGCGATTGCTCCAGAATTACCTTCGTATATAGTTGTAGGATCATATAAATCTATATCTAAAGATTCAGTTAAAAAGTTTCTTATAAATAATATTTCAGAGACTGCTTTGGATAGAGCAACGTACTCTGCAAATGTCGAACATTTTGTTACCTCACCTTGTTTGTGGGTTTTCCAAAATATTACATTTACAAATAATCTAATTACGTATCCGGTTGTGGATTTTCTATCTATATTGTCACCTGCGAAATCGGAATCTACCATACAATCTAGTATTTCGCTATTTACATTATCACAATATGTTAGTTTTAAGTCTTTAGTCTTGTACAAATATTTTAAGACTCGCATTGCATACTTATAGTGAGTTTGATCAAAGCAACTTTGATATCGACTTAAATAATGTACGCTGTATGATATATCTGGTCTTGTGCCTGAGCTTATATATAATAATTCGCCAATCAGATTTCTATACTTAATTATTTTATCTATTTCGCTAGCTTGACCTAATTTTAAGTTTCTCTCCATTGGAGTATTATATAGTTTGGCATTTTCTAGATTATATTTAGCAGCTAAAGATTCAATATACTTAGTTTGACCCAAAGTCAATTTATCTTTATTATCACTATAATCAATATCAATACCAGTGTATTGACTAACTTTTCGCATATCTTCCATTGCAAATCTTTTCATTAGACTAGATTTTACTTGTTTTATTTTGTTTTTATCTTTGCAGCAAATTAAAAGATCATCTACAAAGACTAGTATGTATATTGTATCTTTGGTTGTATTATTTATATATAAATAGTAATCATAATTACTTCTAACAAAGTTTAAACTTTCCATGAATTTATTAAAGCAATTATACCAAGCTCTTGAGCTTTCTCTGAGCCCATAGAGTGCCTTATGCAATTTGCAAACTTTATTGTCTCCTGTTTCATAACCTTTAGGTTCATTGATATATACTTCTGTTTTAACATAGCCATTCAGAAAGGCTGTTTCTACATCCATGTATTCGATGTACAAATTATTTTTGCAGCTGTATGACAATAAAATGTTCAAAGTTTGCATTTTACCTACAGGTGAATGGACATTATCAATGTATTCTTTTTGTTGGAAACCTCTATCAACTAGTCTTGCTTTATATACATTTTTGTTTTTTCTTTTAAAAACCCATTTAACATCAATGACCTTTTTATCTTTTGGTCTTTCAACAATTTGCCAAGTATAATTTTTCTTTAGACTATTAATTTCGGAGTCCATCGCAATTTTCCATTGTTTATATTTATTTTAGATTAACGCCTCCTCAAATGTATTCGGTACATTTGCATCAATGTGATTTACATAAATGAAATGAGTTACTGGATTTCAATATCTGTTTACAGGACTTTTCTTTCTATTGGATTTTCTTTGCACTTTTGAGCTTGACTTATCATTTTCGGCAATATCAGAATTTAATTCGTTATCTCTACTTTCCCCGAAGGTCTGAGTAGAGATATGAGATTTAGTTCGATTTGAATTTACATCATATTCATTAATTTCGGATTCATTTTCCAATATCTCATTTTCTACATTTATAGATTTGCTATCTTCTAAATCTCTGTCTTTTTGATCATCAAGTTTTTCTAAGCAAATAATTTTAGTATTTTCTTCAACTACTACCAGAGATTAGTAGAGAGATTGCCAATTCCGTGTTAAAAATGCGTGCTGAGTTCGACCATGACGCCACTTGCGGTCTGCGATCGAACTATACGCATCTAGAAAAAGAACGTAGGGGAAGTATGCGCATCCAGCGGCAGTAGAGGAGAAGGGAGTGGCGCTATATATTCTTAGCTCCACCGCGTCTGACACGGCGGCGGAAAAATGACAAACGCCGACTGTCTAATTTGCGCATCTACACCTCGCGGTAGTTTCTACAAACGCCAAATAACTATTCAGGCATATTACTGAACTTTGAAGAATGTTTAAACTACAAAATGAGTATAAAAAATATGAATCCAGAATTTTCGAAAATTCATTTTTAAAACTCTAATTTTTTAGACGGATTATGGTTAAACCGATACAAACAAATCAAGCTTAAGCTTAAATAAAATAAAATTAAACCAATAAACCATCTTAGGCTTCCGATAAACATATGCTACTTTCAGTTTCTACTCATCAATGGTGATCGTGGCGGCGTGGTCTACGTGCGTGCACACTATTCTTATGCACTCGGGTTCGAGTCCGAGACTCGGCAATTTTTTTCTTTTTTTCTATTTTCTTATAAAACGCATATAATACGTAATAACAATAAGAATTTTATTATTATTTTTTATTATTATTATAAGTATGCACGGAACCTGCAATATGTAACTACCATGATTTAAAGTATTATGCGAACGAAAGAATAAAATTTTAAATTAATTTACATTATATTAGTACTACAATAACGTTTTCACATATAAATTAAAACGAAAATATAAAGTTTAAGCTTAAACAAACTTAAATTAAACTAACAAACCATCCCAGTCTCCCGATAAACATATGCTACTTTCAATTTCTATCGGTCAACGATGACCATGGCGGCGTGGTCTACGTTCTTGCTTAGTATTCTTATGCACTCAGGTTCGAGTCTTATACCCGACTAATTTTTTTTTCTACTTGCTGATAAAATATAAAGCATACAATAATAACGCAATATGAAATTCGGCTTTTGCAATTATATTTTAATTTAGGTAAGTATACGGTGGACCTGCAATGTATAACTACCATTATTTATAGTTTTTTTTGTTACGCAATGATTTTAAATAAATTTGAATAATCTTATTAGTAGCATAATCTTTTTATAATTACATTAAAACTAACAAAAATTAATTTCCATTATTAAAATTCAATCGTTTGGTCGTATATTTTTTCTTAATAAACGATTGAGAAGTAAATCATACCTATATTTATTGTAGGCCCACCGTATACTTACCTAAATTAAAATATAATTGCAAAAGCAGAATTTCATATTGCGTTATTATTGTACGCTTTATATTTCATCAGCAAGTGGAAAAAAAAATTTGTCGGGTATAGGACTCGAACCTGAGTGCATAAGAATACTAAGCAAGAACGTAGACCGCGCCGCCCCGATCATCGTTGACTATTAGAAATTGAAAGTAGCATATGTTTATCGGGAGGCTGGGGTGGCTTGTAGTTTAATTTATTTTTGTTTAAGCTTAAGCTTAATTTTTTCGTTTCAATTTGTATGCGAAAAAGTGATTGTCCTACTAAAATAAAGTAAATTAATTAAAAATTTTATTATTTCGATACGCATAATACTATAAATTATGGTAGTTACATATTGCAGGTTCCCTGCGTAATTAGAATAATAATAAAAAATAATAATAAAATTCTTATTGTTATTACGTATTATATGCGTTTTATAAGAAAATAGAAAAAAAGAAAAAAATTGCCTAGTCTCGGACTCGAACCCGAGTGCATAAGAATAGTAAGCACGCACGTAGACCGCGCCGCTACGATCATCGTTGATGAGTAGAAACTGAAAGTAGCATATGTTTATCGGAAGGCTGGGATGGCTTATTAGTTTAATTTAATTTTGTTTAAGCTCAAGCTAAATTTGTCTGTTTTTGTTCATCCATAATCAGCAGATTAAATAATTAAAATGTTTAATTTTGAGGGTTGATTTTATAAAGACGATCATGGCCACTGATATTAAGCGCTTAGAGTTTCATCGGTGATTGTTCATAAATATAAAATTGTTTATTAATCGTTTTCATCGTGTAAGCGCGAATCCTAACAGTTACCGCCGCTAATGTCATTTCTCCGATAGGTCCCGCCACGCCGCTATGTATACTCTCTTCGCCGGCTGCCGCTGCTGCTGGTGGGGAAGCTAGTTGCGTAGGACCGCCCCTACTTCTCCTCCGCTGCTTCTAGATGCGTATAGTTCGGAGCGAAATCCGCAGGGCGGCGCTAGCTTACGACTACATTTCGCATAGCACGCTTTCGCCCATGCTCATCGGCAATCTCTCTTCTAATCTCTGCTACTACATGTCTAGCATGAATAACTCTGCCTTTGACTAGAACTTTATAGCCATTTTCTACATAACCTACTAGTACTCCTAATTGGGCTTTATCATCCTATTTGCTTTTTCGCAAAGCTTCTGAAACTCTTACAGACTGGACTTCCATAAATTTTCAAATTTTCTACGTTAGATTTGTTACCAAAAAATATTTCATAAGGAGTTTTGTTCTCCGCTGTATTGGCAATTGTACGATTTTTTAGATAAGCAACAGTTTTCATAATCTCTGGCCAATATCGCCTGTGTATTTTTGCTTCTCGCATCAAGCATCTACCTATATCCATAGCTGACCTATTGTATCTTTCCGCTACTCCATTCAGTTCATGGACGTACGGTGGACATGTTACTAGTTCTATTCCCTAGACTTTACAAAATCATAAATCTCACAGTTTAAATATTCTTTACCGTTATGACATTGCAACCTTTTTACGTTTTTATTGAATTTATTTTCTACTAAATTCACGAATTCTTTCAGACAACTGGCAGTTTCTGATTTATATTTAATGCAAAAGATTTTAGTACATTTACTGTAATCATCAACAAATGTTACAAATTTTTCTTCACCATAACTAGTTGTGTTATGTGGGCCATTCAAATCAGTATGAATGAGTTCTAAGATTTCGGTATTTTTTGTTCTATTATTTTCAAACGGTACATTGGCCATTTTGCTTTCAATGCGATTTGCACATTTCATTTCCGTACTTTCAATCTTTTCCGGCAGGCCTTCGACTAATTTGTTATTCACTAATTTTGATAAATATTGAAAATTTACATGGCCATGTGCCCTATGCCATTTCTCTTTATCAGTCAGTTTGACCAAATTAAAATACATTGATTAGTACTTTTCTTAACTACGAAGCTTTTCATGAAATATAGATTGTCTTTTTTATTAGCAACTGCTATTAATTCTCTACGTTTATTGTAAATTTTGGCATCATCATTTTTGACTACTACTGTATAATTTTCAGTGGTTTTTGATAAACTCAATATATTTTGTCTGATACCTTAAACATAATAAACATTTTTGACTTCTACTTGTTTTTCATTGTAATAATTTTTGAAAAGTAATTTTAGAGTTCCGATTTTAGTAGCTTTCAAATTTTTACCATCTGGTAATTTTACTTCAACAGCATTTTTCAACATGCCTTTTCCATTGTTTCCAATGGAGAAGGCATCACTTTTAAATGCGATTGCCAGAGAAATGTCAGGAGAGAAAACATCTCAAAACATATTGTCTGAAAATACAATAAGAAATTTAGCCGAAAATACATCTCACATGCTTATTGAAAAACTGATCACATGTGGGTTGTATGCATCTGTGTTTATCATGATACACGGATAGAAATTTTGAACTGCCACACCTCTACGGTTGCAAATTATTGATTCAAAAAAATCTCGGTATTTGTAGAAACCAAAAATTTGACTTCTTTCAATTCCAATGTGACGTGCAGAACGTCCGAGTATGATGGTATTCAATGAACTCGGCGTTGGAAACCCCTGGGTTCCAAAACCGAGGTGATTGACGTTCGAGTATTTCGGAGGTGCGCGTATACTTTCCTTTTTCATTATTATAAAAAATCAATTTAAATGTTGAAAATCTTAGGCAAAAACATTAAATAAAGCCTGGATGATGTCAGCGATAACGGCGGGATCAGATCTCGGCATAGCGGAAACGCACGGAACAGTCGAAGTGGAGGAACTCAGAGTTGGAAGTCTTTGAGTTCCAACATGGAAATGAGGCACGCAATGGCTTGCGTTCTAATAACGTCGAGACTATTAGAACTCGTGCATTTCCAGTTGGAATTATATTAATACCAATTTTCTACTTTAACACTACAATTTTCTCGGAGCTTATGAATCTTGAATAATGCGCTGTTTTATTTCAAAATCCGTAATATAAAACTACAGTTCGATTTATTGTTTTATCTCCGAGGATTTAAGAGTTGTAGCATTTCAAAATTTCTTTTCGTGTACTTAAAATCCTGCATATTGGAAAACTGATCATCGATACCCTTATTAGAGGCTACACGTTACACACGATTTTTGGATGGTCAATACATCTATGTGGAGCAATTTTTAGCTCACCCTAGTGAAAATAAATGTAATAAAGTGTAATAAAATATAAGAAAATGTAACAAATCGTACCATTTTGTACGTTTTTGTTAGATTTCGGACCTTTTTTACGTTTTATTACAGTTTGCTACATTTTATTACATTTTGTTACGCTTTATTACAATTTATTACAAATCCATTGATCCAGGATTTCATGGGGGTCTCTTCTTTGAAGACAAATGTAACAATATATAAAAAAGTATGACAAAATAGAAAAAATTGTCTGTAAGCGTAATATTATATAAGAAAATGGCAACTTCTTTTATTTTCTTACTTCTGCTTATATTCTTTTACTTTTTCTTACAATTTCTTATCCATTGTTACATTTTATTATAAAATTAGTAATTAAAAAAATATATTGACTATATTAGGCGGTAAAATAACATATGTAATAAAATTTAATAAAATGTAATAAAAAGTAAACAAAAATTAACAAATCTGAAAATGTAAGAAAGTGTACAAAAATGTATGAGAAAAAAGGTCCGAATTTTTTTACGTTTTATTACAATTTATTACAATTTATTACATTTTTTTCCACTAGGGCAGTAACGCATTTATTGACAGCACTGGAAAATACAAGCAGCATAAAAGAGCAGATTCATATGAATAAAAAGAAGAACAGAGTTTACGAAGAAACAGAATTACAAGAAATAAAGATTACCGCTACTATATCCGCCACAATGCCACCACCTATTCCTTTACTCCCATCACATGCAAATACCTATACAAGTAAAATCACAACACTGAAAGTTCTGACACGATCTGAGGATAGTATATATTTATTTTCGTTTAGAACATTATAAAAGATATCTACTATATAAAATGCCTATAATGTTATTCTACGTATACAACAAAATAGGTATACAAGACTTATATTTTATGAAAATTGGTAATTTATAGATATTTGAGATTAATGTTAAAACTCCGATTACATTATTCTGCATATACGATATATTCATATAGAGAATTTGTATTAAAATGAACTGATGTTTTTGATGGATGTTATGTAAAATAATATCTATAAGATTTTTAAATATGTAAATAAAATTTCAGCATATTTAGTAATTTAAATATAAAACAGTAGAAATGAAAACATTTAATGATTTTAAACAATAATTATTAACAGAAAACTATTCTTGAAATTTTTAAGTAAATAAGTTGGAATTTTAAGTGAATAAAATTGTTGTTAAAATGTGTTAGAATTTTAAGGATCAAAAATATTTGTAAACCGCTAGTTAATTTTAGTTTAATACTACAATAAAGTTGCCGTTGTACCAATGGGCAATCAGCTAGTTGTGGTGGTGTGATGTCCTGCGACGTATTGCATTTAAGCAATATCAGCGGAGTCGTTGCGAAGCCGAAAACTAACGACTCAGATTAATAAGTAGATCAGCGAGGTTAATGAGTATCCCCCGTATACACCGAGAGTAGACAAACAACGTGGATCCGGGCGCCACCCTCAGCACACCTGTGCAGGTGAGAATAGGCCCCGCCCTCATGGAATGTTCTAGAAGCTTTTGACGTCATCGCCGCCCCCCTGTGCAGGTGAGAATCGACAAAGAAGGTCACTGCAGGGTACCCGGGAGGCTCGTTGGGGCTCAGGGCGGTAAACTCCGGTGCTCCAGGAGTCCGCGCTCAAGGTCGAGTCAATGCGTGAATATTCTAGTCAGGCTGACGTCACCGGCCGACGTGCAACTCGTCGCATCTTTTCGTCGACTCGCGGATCACTGTTCGACTGGCTTTTTTCTGCTTTCTTGGTGAGAGAAACGTTGAAGGACTTGAGTTTCATTCTCTCTGCTGACATCTTTAGGTTTCATACCGATGGTGCGGTGCTTGCTGTTATTGTACTCCGTCAGTAAATCAGGTAAGATATCGAGCCATTTATAATTACCCCGTAAACTAAATTGCATCCACATCTTGTTCTTGAGTGTACGATTGAAGCGCTCACAGATTGAAGCTTTGAGATCGCTATATGTCGAGTAGAGATTACTGCCATACTGTTTCATAAGGCTTTCAAACGAGGAGTTGTAAAATTCTTTGCCTCGATCGGTATGGAAGTTCTTTGGCACACGACCCTGTTGCAGAATAGACTTCATTGCTGCTGCAACTTCCTTGCCAGTTTTCTGCTTCAAAGGAACAGCCCAAGCGTACTTTGAGAAGACATCGATAACCGTCAGCAGGTACTTGTAGCCTTTGTTCTCTTGTGCATAAGGCTGCATCTCCACCAGATTAGCTTGCCAGGTCTCGTCCAAGCCACGCATTATAAAACATCGACGCTGATAATTACACCGAGTTGGTTTATGAAGTTCCTCTACTTGCATACTGTCTCATCCTACACGNCCTACACGATCGTATAGTCGAATCGAACCCTATGAGTGGAGATGTTAAAAAATCGTTTAAAGGGTGGTGGGAGAAGATGGTATAAATTGTGCGGCAGCTTGTGGTAGACAGTCAGTTAAAATGGAGTACGTGCTCGATGTGCAATGGCTTAACCTCTTCTCTCACTCTCACCAGTTTCTCTAGTGGATCTACTATGGACTTAAAAGTCTCGCCCAGAGCTTTTTCCATGCTAGCTTTACCTTGCTTCAATAATCTATGTTTGCGTCTAATTGCTTCACTAGCTTTGGTAATTTGCTGACGAACTGCCTTTTCACGTCGAAAGTCTGCCATGTTGACTCTTTGACGAATCACAGTCTACTGCAACTACTCACACCTGCTATACGTTATATATTTGTGGCGAAGCAATCAAAACCTTTTCTATATCGTCCATCATTGATGGGTCGCTCCTTGTCGATAAAAAGAAATCCATGTTTACCCTCTTTCCAGCATGCTGAGCATAAAGCTTTGAAGTTTGTATATGTCATATCTGGATTCATGATTGATCATCGTATATGTGTTTGAGATTTAAGTCATCTTGACGAAAAACTACTAGCACATTTAAGTTATCGCGCACCAAATGTTTCGGAATGTGAGCGTATGACTGACAGAGATAGAAACAGTCTGCGTTTTTGTGTTTTCCCATGCAAAAGAAAGCCCTGACGTTGTCTTGTCTTTCACAGGCGATGTCATCGAAAACCATGATTGAATTAGGGAGTACTAGGTGACACAACTGTATCATGTTCACTGTAGGGGAAGTACCGTATACCAGGTAGAGGTCGCAAAAGCTGCTCGAGAAATTTGTATTTTGGCTGTTTCAGTAACTTTGAATAGATGTACACGTTCTCAAACTTGAGTCCATTGTGATGCGTTATGAGAGCGAGCAGTGTATTGGTTTTACCACAATTTGATGGTCCACAAAATACTGCTCGAATATTGTCAGGCAGTAATTCCCCGTGACGTTTTTGCACTTTTTGTCGAGTTGCATCTCCCAGGATGTTCGAGTTGCATCCTCAGTACTGCAGCCCCGGCACTAAACTAGCAAAACGTCCAACACGTGGAGATCCTGGAATCAATACTCTTGATAGAGCTTGCAAGGAGCACGATATTGCCTACTCACAGAATCGAGAAAACGTTGAAGCAAGAAACGCTGCAGTTAAGGTTTTAGCTGCAAAAGCCTGGGAGCGAGTCCGAGCGGCAAACACCGGAGTTGGTGAAAAAGCAGCTGCTTTCGCCATAGCAGGCACCATGAAAGCAAAATCTAAGTATGGAATGGGCCTTAAACGGCGACAAATAAAAAAAAGAAACCATCTATTTCACTGGCTAAAGTGATCAAAGCTGCTTCTACTTCTGCTGTTCTAAGCAACAACTTTCACGCAGTCATTCGTAGCGCTCTGAAGGCTGCTCGCCAAGCTGTAAACAAGGCTGGAGGCAAGAAAAATATACGTATTCCACGTGTGCTGTCAGTCCCATCCAAAATCGGAGGATCCCTACAATTTCTCATTCCGATATTTGCCGGTTTGAGTGCAACAGGTGCATTAACAGGTGGCGCTGCTGGTATCGCTAAAGCAGTGAACGATGATAGCGCCGCTAAATGACAGTTTGACGAAAGCCAAAGACATAACAAAACAATGGAAGCTATTGCGCTCGGTGGTAAGGGTCTCTATTTGAAACCTTACAAAGAGGGCTATGGTATGTACCTGAAACGTGGGCAAGGTTTAAGAAAAAAAAAAACTTCAAATTGCCGCAACGCGCACTAACTGACGCTGACCTTCTCAAATATGCCCGCATCCTAAAAATTCCATATTTTCGGGGTATTTACATGCGAAATGCACTACCAGCTAGTGGACCACGCTATCGCGAATCAACAATCGTCAATATCGATGATAAAAATGGACCAGGCACGCATTGGGTCGCCTATCGAAAACGAGGCAACCATGTAGTGTATTTTGACAGTTTTGGTAATTTACAGCCACCTCGGGATCTTATGGAATATTGGAATGTGAGCAGAATCAAGTACAATCAGGAGCATTATCAAGATTACAATAGCTACAGCTGTGGGCATCTTTGCCTGAAATTTCTTCTGGATGATATATAAGTGTTGGTTCTGCTTCGGCTTCAGTCAGTTTAGTTCGAGTAGTCATGGAAGATTCACTAACACTGAGCCTGTCTGGAACTTCAGCTGTATTGGAAGCTCAATATTTTCCACAGCTTGAACTTTCACCTAACAAAAATTACGTTCTCGGACTTGTTGAGTTGTTGACATTCAATTCAATACCAAACATCGATACAGGCAATAACAAGTTTTACGTGGAAGGAGAAGTGATAATTTTGCCTACAGCCAGCTACGAGATTGAAGACATTGAGAAGAATCTGAAAGAGGAATAACAACACCCTTCGTTACATGATCAAGTGTAATCGATGGATTGATTTCCAACCAGAAGATTCTATCGGCAAATAGTTGGATTTCACGAGTCGCGTATTGTCGCCAAATACTGATTACGAATCCGACTTGCCAGTAACCATTCTCAAAGTTAACGCTTTACGCGTCGAGTGTAATATTACATCTGGCCCATACATAAATGAGCATATGGTACACACCAAACACGAATTCTTTCCAGCTGTCTCACCAGGCTACAAGATTATCGAGGTACCATCGCCAATTATTAATTTTCGTGGCGAAGTCATAACAATTAGATTACACATCAAATCAGTCTGAGCATTATGGGTATTGTGTACAATACTAAAGTGGGTAAAGGCTATAATAGTAACTTACCATGCCGTCGAGTAGCCAGTCATCGATGAGTGCTCAAAGCCCTAACACGTCAAAATATACAGTTTCTAAGAAGTCTAGATTTAAGAGTTATCCTTGGAAAAAAATGAGTTGCGTAATATTTTGCTGCTTTCAGCGAAATGGAAGAGGTGCTAAGCATACAGTCACCTGTCATATTTGACGAATTTGTTGCGCAATACGAGATTCATGCGCATCAGCCCTATACTTTATCGAATTTCAATAACAGCGATGAAATTCGCATTGGTATACATCAAGATCTATGTGTACTGCCTTCGCGCAGTTCACTACATATATGCGGAAAATTACAAAGACCACATGGTACTGCCATCGAGGGCACACGATTTGTAAACAACGCCGTATGTCATCTATTTGAGGAAATTCGTTACGAACTCAACGCCATAGAGATTGATCGATGCAAGAATGTGGGCTTGACAAGTCTCATGAAAGGATTTGTATCATTCAATCCTAGTCAGAGCTCAGCGATTGAAAATGCAGGCTGGCTCGACATCGCAGAGACTCAACGGATTGATGATAATGGCTACTGTGACGTATCAATTCCACTTGGTATGATCCTGGGTTTTGCCGAAGATTATCGCAAAATTGTTGTGAATGCCAAACATGAGCTTATTCTCACAAGATCAAATTCTGATGTGAATTCTATTGTGCAGACGCAAGTAGTCGTGGCCGGTGCAAATGTTTACGAGGACTACCAAGTTGAAAGCACCAAAATTGAATGGCTAATGCCATACGTAGTGCTCTCGGATAAACATAAAATTAAATTGCTCAATCATTTGCAAAAGGATAGAACTGTCACCATGAGTTTTCGTAGCTGGGAACTATACGAGTATCCGTTGTTGCCCAGTACATCGAAACACGTATGGACTGTTAAGACTACCAATCAGCTGGAGAAGCCTCGCTTCGTTATTCTCGGCTTCCAGACAAATCGCAAAGGACGAAACTAGTCGCTTTGATCATTGTAATATAAGCAACGTTACACTTTTTCTCAACTCTCAACACTATCCTTATGGAAATCTTAATCTCATTATTACTAATAATCAGTATGCTCTACTCTACGATATGTATGCCAACTTTGAAAATGCGTACTATAACAAAGAGGTAGAACCAATGCGGAAAAAAGCCGACTATCTGTCATATGCGCTTCTCATTGTCATTGACTGCTCAAAACAAAATGAGTCACTAAAGCAAGCATCAGTTGATGTACGGCTCCAATTTGAGGCTAGGGCAAATATTCCAGTTGGCACCTCTGCATACTGTCTCATCCTACACGATCGTATAGTCGAATACAACCCTATGAGTGGAGATGTTAAAAAAATCGTTTAAAGGGTGGTGAGAGAAGATGGTATAAATTGAGCAGCAGCTTGTGGTAGGCAGTTAGTTAAAATGTAGTACGTGCTCGATGTGCAAGGATTCAGAAAGCCTGTGAACGAATTTGTCGTCAAGGAACTTGCCATAGTTCCACTCAACGCTCAACTCAAGACGTTGGTGTTTGTTTTTTCAAGCCGCCTACACCGTGGCGCAGACTCACAGCCAAGTATAAGTCTGAAAATCTCTGGTTGGAACGCAATTATCACGGATTATCATGGAGTTCGGGAGATCTGGCCTACGAGGAGCTGGAAAATGTCTTGAAAACTGTTCTACATGACGCGAGTGTTGTGTATGTAAAAGGAGCCGAGAAGAAACAATGGCTCGAGAAGTTTAATTTTCGCGTAGTTGATATGGGTGAAATGGGCTTTCCTTCGTTACAGAGGCTGAAATATGATATTTTGGAGCCACTGTGCCCACACCATAAGTTAGCGTTCAAGGCAAACTGCGCACACAGAAATGTATTGCTGAAAAAGTTTTATCACGATAATACGCCATCTTTTGAGAGATCTCTCAGAGAATGTTATCGCACAGAGCACCTGTCATTTATGACTCTGAGAGATATTACATAGTTACCACGAGAATTTCTCATAACATTTGCCGCCAATAGCATCGAGCTAGCTTGGGATAAGCTGCCAGAGCACCTAAAGCAGGACTCAGAGATTTTGGAGTGTCTACGCTGTCGAGAGCACAATTCCATTGAGAGTGGAGTTCCACCGTTAAAAAGAGATTGTGTGCAATGTAAACTGAATGCTCAAAATAAATAGCAACATGGAGGTGCATTTTCAAGAAAATCCAACAGTTCATTTAATGTTTACATGGGTGTATGCATATAAAAAGGCACGTCGTGGAGAGTGGGAGCAAGCAGCCCGAGATCGAGAGCGATTCAAATTAAGGATTGAAAGAACGGGCAAAATTATTGTGCCAGTTCTTATGAAAAAACTTGAGATGTTGTCTATAAAATAAATGTATTTATTTTAATTGTGACTACTATTTTATAAACCTTTACCTAATCCTTCTACATGCTGTAAAATAAGCCAATGAAAAATATATAAATATAGAGAGCGTATTATACTTCTTGAATCATTTCCGTTTTAGATACAATAGTATATTACGATACAAGTAGCATAAATAGTCCATTACACGGTGAAATGATGGACTATTTATACGACGGATAGGCGTGACAGCAGATTTATGCCACCCACTGCTATAAAAGATTTTAAACGATTAAAAAAACCAAAATTAAAAAATTTGAAGTCAAAATTAAAATTAAAAAAATCATAATTTAAATTTAAATAGCATAAGTATAATTAAAAATAATTTCAATTAAAATTAAAAATTTCAACGATACTGCTTGTAGTGATCGCGAACGAAGACGCCATAATGATACAGTGGATTAGCCGTCAGATATAACTATCGCTGAATTCAATTCAACTCTCCTGCCCGCGCGATAGCTCCTCGAAAGGCACTCGATCACGCCCGCACGTGGTCTATCTGCCAATATAATCTCGCTCTCGAAATAGAAAAGTCGCTTTAATTGAAAAATAATTGAGGGTGTATGTCTGATTCATACTATGTGAAATGTACGTACGAATTTTCTAGAGTATACGCAATCCGACACCCCTGACTGATGTCTGCGCATCGCGATCAACATGTACATAGCTGTATTTAATATAAGCAATAATGCATCGTCTTAAAAAATAAGCGTGAAACTAGAAACCCTTTGATATTAGCCGCTGCGATACAAAATCATCGACCTAATTCATAGGGCGCATAAAGAAAAAATAACAGGTGTAATGTGATCCGCGAGTCGACGAAAAGATGCGAAGAGTTGCACGTTGGCCGGTGACGTCAGCATGACTAGAATATTCCACGCATTGACTCGACCTTGAGCGCGGACTCCTGGAGCACCGGAGTTTACCGCCCTGAGCCCCAACGAGCCTCCCGGATATCCTGCAGTGACCTTCTTTATCAATTTTCACCTGCACAGGTGAGTAGCTTCACCTGCACAGGGGGGCGGCAGGCCTAGCGATGACGTCAAAAGCTTCTAGAACATTCCATGAGGGCGGGGCCTATTCTCACCTGCACAGGTGTGCTGAGGGTAGCGTGGTGGGGGCGCCCGTATCCGCGTTGTTTATCTACTGCTGAGCAACCAGTTGTAATTATACATTCGATATGGACTCTTGTACGACGCTCCTATCCGTCGACAAGAGTTACCCGGGCTTAGGTCGCGATTCCGATACTTATAGAACTTTATCTTGAATAAATCGTGAAAGTCAATCAATTGCAAGTGTTTCTTTATTTAAATACATCCATCCTGTATAAGCTTGACCACAACACAGCACGATATGTACATGCTCGCAACTTCCGAAGAGGGGAAGACAGAGCGAGACTACTGGTGAACAACGGCGCGAAAGACAAAAAAGAGGGGAGGCACATCAGTACGGTGAATAACGGAATATTAGCCGCAATGAAAATCGTAAATAACCTTCCTTGACGGCGGCTTTCATTGTTGACCGATAGTATAATAATAACAATAATAACAATAATAATAGTAATCATAGCAATAATAATAATAATAATAATAGTAATCATAGCAATAATAATAATAATAATAATAGTAATCATAGTAATAATAATAATAATAAATGCAGTAATATAGTTCTAATCATAAATGTTAGAATTACTTACCATTTTTGTATTTTTACAATAATCCACCCTAATCCTTCTGAAAAAAGTGATACCGGAAAAATGAAGCCAAAAATGAATTGCTTGATTCGGATTAATCGAAAAATGTGTTTGGGGAATGGCGGCCCTGCAGTCAAAATCTAAAGACTTAGCGCGAAATTTGAAAATTATAACCTTAAAATCTAGAGCGCGCGGGGTGTGCATAAATGTAACTAGTATATAAAAAAATTCTACGTTCATATTATAGCGACATGTTTTTCATCGTAGCTCACGCAGAATAAAACATTTTTCGACCTTATTTAACTGATTTTGGTACCCTTTGATAAATTTTTTATATGAATATTTTTAATAAAGTTTTATTTAATATAACTGGGATCATTTAGATATCCTTACTTGTTAGTTTACTTTTTACACAATATTTCTTTTAAAATCTCAACATTTTTTTAGCAGAGCAACAGTAACACCACCAAGTAAGAGTGGCGCGTGACGCAGCGAGTATGTGTATGAGTGTGTTTGATGCGTGCGCACTGCGGCGACAACGGCATGATGCCCCCTCCACTCCATGCGCAGGAGCGGCTATATAAAGCCAAGCGCGGCCTGTGCAAGAGGACTTTGCTCAGCGCAACTTAAGCTCTCTGGCTTTTCTAGAGAAAGTGAGTCCCTGCTATTTATTCACTGCATTTTTTTTAATTTTAAGCGGTCGCTGGTTATTGTACCATGCTCTAGAGCTGGGATTTTTTTTTCAAAAATCATTGTTGCTCTGTTTATTTATATCAAGAGCTTAAATTTACTGATATTCTAAAGTAAGACTTGAACTATAGAGTTTTATATTTAAAAAACAATTAAGGACGAAGATGTAAAATTTCGCGGTATCTACGGAAGTAGTGATCTATGATCATTTTTTTTTTTAATTTGGGTGGCTTAAAAAAATAATAACTATGCGGTTAGATTATCAAATAATAGTACATTACACACCTAGGGGGGTAAAGTATTGGAAAGTCCACAGCTTATGTAAATTGTCACCCGAACCGAATTGTCACCATTTCGCCTTCCGTGGTGTGCATACGCTGGGAAATTTTACTTACCGGTCAAGGGGTACGTAAGAATAGTAGATTATGAGTCAGATCGCATATAATTTTCGAAAAATATCAACAAAAAATATGCGAGCAGAGGATTTTTCTACTTACTTCCGTGGTGCATCTACTTTTTTTTCCACGAGAAGCGTAGAATGAGCAATGTAGATCCCGCCCAGAGGTCGTACAGTACGTACTTTACTTACGAGGCATGTCTCCACACGGCTTGTCCGCCTTGTTCCACACCGTGCTTTTCATGATAAGTGCATAAATAAGCCACTTTCCACGCAACTGAAAGAAATACTACAAAAAGAAAATCTGAAATTCGTTGCATCTGAAATGACTGTCGATCTTAAATTCAGACCGTAAGACCACATGTGATCTAAAAATCAGAAAATTGGTGTCTGATTTTTGTATTGCTATCAGTTGCTATCAATCTGAAAGTAAGACATCTCCCATCTGAATTTCAGCGTGAGACGGACTAGTTACCTGACTATTCTGCGCAGAACGTGCGCAAAGTGTACAAAAATTGCGTGACTCCTGATGGTGTTCAAGCAAAAGTTTCATTTTCATGGCAACTTTCATAACATTGTTATAATACTATATGGTTAATCAAATATTAATAGATATTATTAACACTTCACCATCATGATAGTATAAAATATACCTTGTTTATAATCTCAAAATGAACCCATAAGAACATACATTGTGGCTTGTTGAGTACACTGCATGAGAATTTCATAATTTTCTTGGTATCGGTGATTAGGGTCAAAATTTGAAATCAGCCAAATTGAATAATTACATAATAAATTTTATTTAAATTTATTGGTCAGTTCTTGACATTTCCAAAAAGAGTAAATATCAATAACTTGATTAACAGTTTAGAAGTTATTGCAAAAATTCAAAAAAATCTTAAGCATTGGGTCGTCGTTTTCAATTATCGAATATTTTATTCATGATTGTCGAACAATATTTAAGGTTAAATGCATATTAACATTATCCGAATGGAAATCAAAAGTACGTCTCCTGATATGCAAAAGCTTCTATCAATTCTTGAAAATGAGAATTGTTACTAATGCATTGGGAAATAAAACAAAGTTATTGTAAGTTGACTGGGAGAAAATTTTTTTCTCCCTTCTGTTAATACCCGTTTTTCAAATATCTCAAATTTTCTCAAATTTTTTAAGTTTTTCAAATTTCTTAAATTTTTCAATTTTTTAAAATTTTTTGTGCACGACTTGAAATACACGATCTCCTACCCAACTTTTACGCTTAAAAAAAGTCCCTTTCATGCCCTTGTTGGAAAAAAAAAAGGTGTGTAACAGGGGAATAAAAGCTATGTCAGACTCCGGTGAGGTGTTGTCAGTACTTGTCTACGTCTCGGGCGCCTTCGGCGCCCTCGACTCTGACTCGTCCTGAACACCTCACCCACGCTTGACATTTTTCTCCCCTTATGCTTATTGCTTATTTTCTCCCCATATTGCACAATGTACATGGCAGGGTCACCTCGCTCCTAACATCGCTCGGCTGATGTTAGGTATAAATGTTCATAGCTCCAAGGAAAATTTAAAGAAAATGATATTGTAATGATATACACAAAAAATTAAAAAGTTGCGCGAGTTTGATTATTTTTCTGTGCATGTTAACATAATGTGTAATGAGTTACAAATGTAATATAATAGTATGTATGTATGTCAATTAAAACGAAAATAAACGAATACATATTAAAGATAAAGTGAGATTATAATCAAAGTAAGTCGAGTTTATAACAATATTTTTGCAAACATAATATAACACAAACTCAAAATTGTTATGTTCAATGATGGGCTCAGTTGAATATTTATGAAACAGGCATGGTAAGATACGTAGTAAGTACACAAGAATGGTTTATATCTGATCAATATATTATTCAAGTTTTTAGTTAGCAATTATTCGATTCAGAACTTAATTGATCCCAACAATTCTGTGCTTGTTATATTACGAATAAAATAATATTGTAACATTATTTATTCTACAATATTGTATAACTTGTTTCATTGAAATTATTATGTTACATACGATTATTGGCATGCACTGAAATATAGAATAAATCAAACTCGGCTAACCGTTTACTTTTGCTGAAAGTTAATATTTTTGAGACATTACATTTTTTTTCAATCAAACTTATTAGAAGTATCCGAAATATGATCTAGAAATAAAATGTATGTTTTATAAACAGTTATAATTACAAACAAAACACAGTTAATGGACTCGACATTGACAATTTTTGAATTATAATTGATTTTGTGTGATCGAACTATGTAAAAATGTAGTTCGATTAATGAAAAAAAAAATTACATTAATTGAAGTTTCTCATTAAGTTATTTTTTATATATTGCAACTGCAGAAAATTCTCAAATTTTCAGTTTGCGGGTTCTGCCTCAATCAGTTACGTCAGTAATGTATTTATGCTCCAGTTTCTAGACTGCCAGTCATAAGATCTGCAAAAACTGCATTTCTGAACGGAATACTAGAAGACGAAGTATTCATGGAAATTCCAGAAGGATTTGAATTCGATAAAAGAGTAAAATGTGGAAACTGAGAAAAACGCTCTATGGACTAAAGACTAGCCCCAAGAGATGGAATCTTACAATTAGATTTTCAGAGGAAGCTAATAAGCTAGGACTTGAAAGAGATATAAACGACCCTTGTTTATTTACCTGGAGGAAAGAAGGTAAAATGGGCATGTTAGTACTGTACGTAGATGATATACTACTAGCAGGAAATGATTCAGAGAAAATTCAAGAAGTCAAAAACAAATTGTGCAATGTTTTTGAAATGAAAGATTTGGGAGAACCCAAATTATTTTTAGGCATGAAAATTCAGAGGGACAGAGAACATAAACTAATGAGACTAAACCAACCTGAGTATACAGAGAAGATACTTGAGAGCTTCAACTTGAACGAGAGTAGACCGCAAGGTACACCAATGGTCACTCGTCAAGTGAAAAATAGAGAGTTAGATTTACTAGAGAAAATAAAAGACAGATAATCAAGAAGCAAATCACCGTATAGAGATGCCATGGGGAGTTTGCTGTACTTGGCAGGAGTCACTAGAACGGATATTGCATATGCAGTAAATTACCTGGTTAGAAAACAAGTTGCTCCATGAGAAGACGACTGGAAAGATGTCAAGAGAATCTTTCGCTATCTGAGAGGCACTTCAGAGTTAGGATTAACTTACACAGATTGCGGAGATAATTTAGAAGCCTTCACAGATGCCAGCTTCAGGGATTGTGAAGAGTCTAAGTTAACAGGAGGATATGTGATCAAATTGTATGGAAATACAGTGAGTTGGAGGAGCTACAAACAGAGCTGCCCATCACTATCCACTTGTCAGGCAGAGTACCTCGTCATGAGTGAAGCTTGTCAAGAGCTGATCTCATTGGACAAGGCTATCAGAGATATCATAGGCAAAACGAGTTACTCTGTAACTGTTTGGTGTGACAACAAGTCAACTGGAAAATGCACTGAGATGGATGGATCTCAGAAACTCAAAAGTTTCGATCATGATCTGGAGACTATTCAAAGAAAATTAAGAGAAAGCGAAACAACAGGCTCGAAGAGCCATGTTGCTGAGAATCATGGAGACTATATAAAGAGTTGTGTCCTTGAAGGCAAGGTGGTAGTTAAATGGATTAGCACAGAAAATCTAGCCGATATAATGACTAAACCTTTACCTGGTCCCACGCATATTACATTAAGAGACAAAATTGTCGGAAACTTCAGAGATTAAAAATATAAATACAGAGTCAAATGTTCTTTTCTTTTGCTTTCAGCATTCCGTAATCAGAAGTAGCGGACCCTATTAAAAATTTTACTCAAGATCGTATGTAAGAACTTACGTAAGATCTTATATCAGATCTTGTCAAAGATCTTGTGTAAGATCGTACATAAGATCTTATCAGCGATTTTCGACCAAGAACAAAGATAAGATTTTACGGAGGATCTTATATAAGATCTTATGTTCATGATAAAAATAAATTATTTTTATCAAATATTCATTCAAGATACAATTATTTGTAGAGAAAGTAGTAATCCTTCTACGTTGACTCGATCCCTCGGTGGTTATTCAAAATAGAATGATCTTGGCTCTATCGGTCTTCCCGAGGCAATTTGTACGTAAGGAAGGAGAGAAAAAACCAGGGTTTTTCTTTATTCTTCCTTTGACGTTCCAGTGGACAATGCCAACCTCGTCAGGAAACTACTTATTTCACATTAATATTATGAACATGAAATCACGGTATTAAAGACAATAGCGAGTAATTAAGAATACACTTACAGAATTAGTAATCGATTGTCAGTATTTACATTCGGATACTGCGGGATATGTCTCGTCCCCGCCGGACGGCGGGGGAAGGGGAGGTAGAGGTGTTGCTCTCTCAGCTGTTCAGTCCCGAATTCGTTCACTTTTCAATTTTTACGCGCTTATATAATGTGCAGGAAAATCGAGCGGTTTGTTGACAATTTCTATACCAGCGTCACAATTCTGACGTCAATCGCTTTTGTTTTGTTTACATTTTAATTGGTATATTAGGTGTGTGTATACGTCGCTGAGTTGCTGTATGTCTTCCTTCTTATTAATGCTATTAGTTTGTAGGTGTATATGTATGATTTCGGAAATTAATCTTTTGTTTTGATTGGACTCTTTTTCTTTTAAGTCAAAATTATCAAAATTGAATGTGTGCTTATAGTGGGTTTAGTGTTCGGAAATTACATTATTTTTTGATTTTCTGTGTTTTTCAGCGCGTATACAATGGCCCACGTTTGTAGCAGAGCAGTCATTGCATTTTAATTTGTAAACAACATTGTTCTCGGACTTTTTATCTTTTTTGTCTTTGCCTTTTATAATGATGTTGCACATTTCACTGTTAATTTTTGGAACAGTATCAATGTTTTTTTTTAAACCATGACTGATCTGCTCGTAGAAGTCATTTACGTATGAAATACATATATCGTTTCGTGGTTGTTTTTGTTCTGTTAGTTTGTTGTTGTGATTGTTCCTTTGATTTTATTGGATGTAACGGACGGAGAGGAGACGAGTCGGAAAGCGAAAAAGAGTAGACGCGTGCTTGAATTGCGGACCCCGAGATTAACAAGCGGGAGCTCTAACCACTGAGCTAACGTCTACGATGCATTCGGACGCTATGCATCGTAGTACGGCTCGGCGAACTCTTATCGCTGACTCGTCTTCGCTGCTCGCGTTGCAGACGTGTGCGTCTGTGACATGGACAATCTTTTCTTTATGTATTTTTATATAAATACTTTTGGATAACAATTATCAAACAGTAGTTTCTTGACAGTATCGATGTTTTTATTGTGAAATTTCTTATTTGCTAGTTTTATCGCTCTGTCGGCGAGATTGTACACCACGGCAATTTTCTGTGTGTTTGGATGTTGAGATAAATAGTTTAGAATGCTGCCGGAGAATGTTGATTTCGTGTAGCAGTCTGATATTAATTTGTTCTCGATTTCGTGAGTGAATTGTAGTCTATCGTTGCATGAGTTGAATGTTTTGAGAATTTCGTCAATTTTGTCATTATAAATATAGCTAATAAAATTTCATTTTTTGACGAGTGTTTTGTCGATATTTGTGTATAGATTTTGTCGATATTGTGTATATAGATTTTACATCAAGACTGATTAAACGGTGGTTTTGTGAAACAATTATATTTCGTATCTATGAATTTGTAGCTATTTTCTATGTGAGAATTTGGTTTTTTAATGCTATTTTGATGTTGCTAAAAAGGTTTTTTGATAATGAGTAAGTCGGTGAACCTATGGTTGATATAATTGGTCTCATTGAGATATCTTTTTTGTGTATCTTCGGTAGGCCGCAACATTTTGGAATCGTAGTATCTGTTTGTGTAAATTTGAATTTGCTGTATTTTTTGCCGAAAAACCCATTATTATTCCACGTGTTCATGAATTTTTTGAACCTTGTTTGAAGTTTTTTATATGGATTTTTTGGTATTTCTGTGTATGTTTCTGTATCGGACAATAGTTTTACCATTTTCTCAATGTTGTTTTTGATGAAGTTTTTTGTTTCTATTAGTTTATTTTCAAAAATGTTATCTTCTATTTTCGTATGTTTTCTAAGTTTTAGATACATTTGATAGTTTGTGTATCTTTAACTTTACTTTTCGGGTTGAATTTTCTTCCTAACAATGTTATGAATTTGACGTTATTAGGAATGTCGGTGTCTGTGAGATTTTAAACCATTTTTCACAGTTCGAATCGGTAACAATAGCTATGGTTGTGTTGTTGAATTTCTTGTTGTGTTTGTTGTTTTATTTCTCATGATACCGAATATTGTTTGAATCCTGAATATCGGTAATTTTGTCAATGTGTTTTGCCGGATTAATTCGATTAAATCATTGCGTAATCTATCGGATTCAGATTCTAGAAATTTGATGTGTATGCAGATGTCTACTATTTCTGTGTTTAAGATTTTGATTTCTAAGTTTTGATTGAGTTAGCAGCGCAGTAGAAACTGTCGTTGTGATCTGGCTTTTGTGAGATCTCGTTGCAGTGTTGCCCATCTCTTTAGTTGTTGGTGTGCGTCGTGTCCATGTCTTCTCCTGATGTCATTGAAGAAGGAGTCATATGTTGTAGTTGAGGCCGGTGAAGACCCACGGTCGATAGTACAATTATTTGTAGACAGAGTAGTAATTACGCAAGATAGTATACAAGATCTTGCATAAGACATTACGTAATATCTTTCCCAATTTCTTACATAAGATCTTATGCAAGATCTTACCACCATAATCAAAAGAAATCTTTTTATTAATAATTAATTCAAGATCTTATGTAAGTTCTTATCTAATATCTGATATAACACTTAAAGAAATATCGATTTATTGATTATTTATTCAAGATATACATAGGATCTTGCATACGATCTTGAGTAAATGATGAATAAAAAGATATCTCTTTCAGTGTTACATAAGGTCTTTTATAAAAACTTACATAAAATCTTGAATAAATTATAAATTAAAAGATTTGTATTGATCATGGTGGTAAGATCTTGCATAAGATCTTATGTAAGAAATTGGGAAAGAATTACGTAATCTCTTATGCAAGATCTTCTATACGATCTTGCGTAAGATCTTGAATGAATATTTGATGGAAATATTACTTCCTCCTAGAGGAAGCTTTGTAATAGTAAAATTTTGAGTTTCGTCAAAACTTCTAGAAAATACTTTTTGGTGTGTTAAAAGTTCAAATCAAGTGTTTTTAAAAATGTCGGTATGGATGTGTGTGTGTGCGTTTGTGTGGATATATATGTGTGTGTATGTATACCGTAATATTTCTGGAACTACTCCGTCAATTTCTCCAATTTCTCCACTATTTTTTTATGGACATTTTTGATTTTTGAAAAACACTATTTTGCGATTTTTTCAACCATCCCATTGTTACAAACAATTCAGATATAATGCATTTGAAAGAGAATAAAATTACATACTTTTCATCGTTTGGTCCTCGGGATCGACCGCTTTGTTCGGCAGATAAAATGAAAAAGATGATTTTTTTTTAATTCATATCTCTGAAACTATAAGCATCATAACTTCGCGAAAAAAATTATCTCGATGGGTCACGTATCAAAATATATCTCATTAAAATTTCAAGGCATTTGACTACTTATTCTTTCAGTAATAAATCAAAAACTGAAAAAATGAGTTTTTTTTTGTGCCTCGATTATGGACTTAAAAAGGCCTTATTGCACTTGAGATTTTGGGAAAAAGTTAATATTTTATGTGTTTTGGCTAAGTTCATTGCACAGCTTTTAAACCCCTATGGTTAATACGTAGATAATTTAACAAAACTAAATTATTATAAAGTTAAATTTATAATTCTGCGTACGTCGTACGTTCACATACGTTTCTGTACAATGCTGAATAAAATGTTCGAATCTTAACCAAAACGTATGCGAACGTATTGGGGGTTTAAAGTTGCAATGCGATACTAGCGGCAGCTTCGGGAATTAAGAAACATAGCATCAACAAAGTCTCTGTTTTACATTGTGGTATATGGAAGTTCAGTATTTTCAGTCAATTTTTGAATAACAATTATTGTAAATTGTATGTCAACTCATTAAATTCACTTGCAGAGTTGACTATTATCTAGGGCGAAATGTATTTTTGTACTGAATACAGAAAACTTACTAAAAAAAGAGTCTGCTGCACTAATTCGTTCCTCAAGGACTGTAATTCCAAAATGCAAAATCTCTGTCATTGAGTTTTTACTCAGTACTCAGAAAAGGAACGATATTTACCACAAATTCACTTTAAAAAATTTATTTTGAGTATCTGAGCAAGAGTACGAACAGTCCATTTTTTAACTACCACTTCTACGTCATTTTTATCGTTTTCATTTTAGTAACAATATACCTGTGACCAGATAAGGCTTAGATTTCAAAGAACTTGTTTGTAAAACTAATGAATATAGCTCATTTTTTTCTGGAGCTTTTACGGAGCACCAAACATGTTAATCATGCCAGAATTTATAACGTGAATAATCTTGGCTTTTTTGTGGGCGGCACATAAAAGCCTAGTTGGAAAAAATTGACTTTTTGGACGCGGCGCCCGTGCCGAAGAAGTTGAGGGCTGCGGAGCGGAGACGGGCTGACGCTGGGTCGAAAGCTACCGGACCCTTCATAGGCTGGTTTGACGAAGTCACAGGAAAGCGTCGGAATAAGACCTGTGGCCGTCTGTTAAAAAAACGATGTCTGCCTGGACAGCGTCCAGGCGTGTCAGTGCTGCAGGTTGTCGCTGCAGTGGCCAGCGACCTGAGGTCCAGGGTCGACGGCATTGAAGAGCGTCCTTGGCTGATGAACATCCTCGGTTGTCGGAATGCGCCAGGACATCGGTAACGAGGATGCGGTCGAAGCTGGACGATGCGCTGAAAGAGACCTCGCTGTGGCTGTCTGTGGGTACCAGCGCCGACTGCGATGGAAAGAAGGCCGGAACGAGCGTCGTCGAGCGTCCTCGACGGAGCTGGCCCCTGCGCATAGTCCAGCGCACGGCCTGGTAGATGCTGGTGGCCCCGGGAGAGGTGATGCGATGGCCTCGAGCGCTGTGATTTGCCGCTACACGGTCGCTGCGAGCGATGATTAAGAGCCGCGGCGTGCGGCTGTTCGCTGTGCAGAGCCCGATGCGCGGCTTAAAATGGCCGAATGTACGCGAGAGAGGTAGCGCGACGAGCGAGCGCGGTACGAGAGTCGCGGCGTGTGGCGCGAAATGGCGATCATTGGCGACGCGACAGCGTTCCCGGCGCCAAGCGACAAGCTTCGCGAGGGCGCGACGAGAAGAGTGAGTCGATCCTCGCGAAGAGACCTGCCTGTCTTGAAGCCGGAGATGATGCGCGTGCTCGGGGGCTCGGTACGCTGGCGATGCTCGGTGGTGTGGAGCTGCCGATGATTTTGCCATTGGTGCTGGTGTCACTGGCTCTGAGGCTGCTGCTGTTGCTGCGATGACGGTGTTAGGCCTCGAGGAACCTCTCCGCGGCAATGGCGATTTTTGAGGCTGAAGCGGGGCCTCCTGAACAGCTCGGCGATGATGGCGAGACGTCAGCGCGCTGATGCTGATGGCGAGGCGCTGCCGATGTTGTTGTTGCCGAAACTGCTGAGCCACTACTCGCTGCGCGGTAGTAGAGCGAGCGGTGCGAGAGACGCGACGCGCGGCGTGTAGCGCGAAATGGCGGCTTTGCGCGACGCGACAGCGTTCCCGGCGCCGAGTGGCAGGTTTCGCGAGACGCGATGGGAAAAGCGACTCGACCTCGCGAAAGGATCCGTCTGTCCTGGCGATGATTATGCCGACCTCGAGGTGCCGGGGCGATGATGTTGGTCATGGCGTCGGTGGCGCGGTGCGCTGATGAGTGCTGGTGGAGAGAAGCCGCCGGTGATGTTGCAGCGGGTACTGCGCTGCTGATGCTCATTGGTGCCGCGCTGCTGGTGTCCGCTGCCGTGGGCTGTCGTTCGCTGATCTCGTGGTTGCGTCAAAACTGCAGGTCTCGAACTGCAGCGAGGTAAAAGCGTCGACGTGCGGCTACAAATGGCCGGCGCGAGACGTGAGTCGATGTAAAAGTCGACAGAAAGATAAAATTGTCGTCGCGTGGCTGTAAAGGGGCCGCCGCGAGACAAGAGGATTATAGTCAGTGTAAAGGCTGATGAAAGAGCTTAAAGCTCGAAATGAGCGAAAGGCTACTGGCCGCCGATTGAAAAGCCGAGGCGAGCTCGGAAGAAAGCGAGCTCGCGGTTGAGGCTTTGCGAACTAACGCGGCGTCGAAAATGGCACCGCGCGATGACTCGCGGATTGCGAGTTCTAAGACGGGGTCACCACTTTGGAAATGAAAGTGTCCCTTCTGCACTCCGATTGGAGAATAGGCAGGAATAGGACAGACCGGGTTAAAAGAGTGAAAAGACTTGGTGTATGATAACAAACGACTTATATTATCAACGACTAAAGGTAACAATAGTTATAAGACCGAAAGGTCTGTCCAGATAGGCGGCCAGGCCGAGACTTCCCTCAGCGCCTAAGCTCGTCTCACGCTCGCCAGGTGGCGCATTTGTCCCTTGGTGGTGCTCGGAGGGGACCCCCACAAACATATGGCAACGTACAAAAATCTATAACGGCATCCCGTATTATAACAAATACGTACGATTTCAATTTCCAATCGGGGTAGTTAGGTTTAGACATGAGTTTGAGAAAACAAACATTTTTTATTGTAATAACTCTTATCCTTGACATGGATTATGCAATAGATGATAGAATTTTCATTCCTACATGTTGTTTACATGCCTAGCCTATCTCTCGCGCAATAGACTATAGCTTTCCGCTGTTTAAGACGGTGCGGCCTATGTAGTTAACCACTAGGTACGTTTTCTGCACTTTCAGTCGACAATGCCAACCCTGCCGTTTCAAACATATAGAAAAAAAATCTTTGCAGTTTTTAATTTTTTCGAACGAGTGTTGCTATTTTGGGATGCGACTATGCAAGTCTGGTCTTGTCCTCTCTTACTCCTTGATTTTTTTTTTAATTTTAAATTGGAGAAAAAGATAAAATCTTCCTAACTAACCTGACTATAATTATAATTCCATTTGTTTTTATAATCATAATTTAATCATTTATTTATTGGTATTAATTGTAGGTATTAAAATTGTAGTAATGTCAAAATATGATGGAGCAAGCCAAAGTGCAATTTACTTCTCGGTTGCTACTCACATCTTGCATTGAAAATAAGGATGAGTTGGAAGAGGTATATTTATTTAATTTTAATGAAATAAAATTAATAAATAATTGAATTTTGAGATAATTTTTCTACAGTTAAGCTCTTAGACACTGAAAATTATTATACCAAAAGCATAACAAATAAGTACTAAAAGTAATGCTAAATTTAAAATGACATATTTATAAACTTTCAGAAATTCGAGCGTTGTTACTTAGTATTGCAGAATTTGAGCACTGGTCTATCAGAAAAAGATATTCATGATAATCTGAGTAATGCTGTTTGTAAAGATAAAACTCACGAGGAAGTATGTTTAGGATTTTTGATGGCAATACTTACTGAACCTCAAGATGCTTCTAAGCATTATAGAGATCTAACGCTTGTAAATCGTGATGGTTTAGCTGTTATCCTAGCTCACCTAAATCAGATGGTACTTGAAAAATATCTTCGGCTAAATGATCTTGCAAGAAGTCAACTTTTGTGGTTACTTCGTGAAATGATAAGGACTAGTGTCACAAATGTAGATAATCTTTGTTTAAGTTTGTTAAGACATGCTGCTGGCGGAGATATCTCACAGCGCAACATTTTTCTAATTGATGCTTTATTAGATATATTTCAAGAAAATAGATCTTGGCTGGATAAATTTCCGTTCTTAGTTGCTTCAGTAATATATACTTATTTACGATTAATAGAAGATCACAGTGCTTCACATTTAACAAATCTGAGACAAAAGGAAATAACTTTTATAGTATCTTTGATAAGAGAAAGAATAACAGACTCTTTAGTTATAGGCAGGTAAGTAATTCCTGTAATTATGTTGCTTTAAACTTAATTTATTAACAAATTGAAATTCTTTGTACAGGGATTTAGTTCGACTCCTTCAAAATGTTGCTAGAATACCAGAATTTGAAACTCTGTGGAAAGATTTGCTTCTTAATCCAAAATCATTAAATCCAAATTTCACAGGTATTTTGCAGTTGTTACAAACACGAACTTCTAGAAGATTTTTACAATCACGACTAACACCTGATATGGAGAGAAAACTGGTTTTTTTAACAAGCACAGTGCGATTTGGGAATCATAAAAGGTACCAGGAGTGGTTCCAAAGACAATATCTTGCAACACCAGAATCACAAACTTTGCGGTGTGACTTAATAAGATTTATTGTTGGTGTTATACACCCTACTAATGAGCTTCTGTGCTCAGATATAATACCCAGATGGGCTGTTATTGGATGGCTCTTTACAACTTGTACTTTACCTGTAGCAGCCAGTAATGCAAAGCTTGCCTTATTTTATGACTGGTTGTTCTTTGAGCCAGATAAAGATAATATTATGAATATAGAACCTGCTATATTAGTAATGCATAATTCTATGAGATCACATCCTGCTGTTACAGCCACACTATTAGATTTTTTGTGTCGAGTAAGATTTTTTCAAATTTATAAACAAATTAAATATTATTTTAAAATAATTGTTTTTTTTTTTTTAAGATAATACCAAATTTTTATCCTACTCTAGAGGATAAAGTAAAGAGTGGTATTTTTTCTTCTCTTCGTCAAATATTAGAAAAACGAGTTTTACCAAGTTTGTATCCATTATTCGACAGTCCTAAATTAGATCGAGAACTAAGGACTAAAATCAGAGAAACTTTTAAAGAATTTTGTTTACCACCCAATGCAGATATAGGTTAGTAACATACATATACAATTACAATAAACAGGGAGAAAAATAAAGAAGATTCTACTTTTTCAGACTATTAAAAACAATGTTATCCAAAATTGGTTAAAGCCACTAAGAAATCTGTAGATTCGAATGTGCAAATCAGTAGATTTTACTGATTTCCACAGTTGGTGTTACATATTTTGCATAAAGCCAACCTCATTTTTTCTGGATTCAAAAAAGAAATATTACTGTCTCTCCAAGCATTCGAATTAATAAATAAGTGATCCTAGAGATGCCAGTTTTAAACTAAATTTTTACATAAAAAGATTATTCAACTTTTTCCTTGACTCTGTTTGTAACACAGATACTAAGTATCTTAAAATGGAAAAATCGGTAAAAATAACATGTATTTTTAAGCACAATATATTCCCTTTTCAGTGGAATCTTTTTTTTCTCTTTGTGAATACATGCAAAAAGTATAATTACGAAAAATCAGACAATAGGGAACACATGATTTATAAAATCTTTTTTAAAATAAAGTTAAGAATAAATCTTACACAAAAGTACAAGAGCTACGATTTTTACTGCAATATTTGTTAAGTAATATTGTTTTGAATTCAGTTGAAATACGTTTAAACGATTGAGATCTCACGTGATCAATATGGCGGCGCGAAGGATGAAAATATATATAGATGTATAAACGTATGTAAATTTTAATACATAAAATAAACTTATTGTTTTCTCCGAAATCATAATAGAGATGAGAGATAATGCTTCAAAATCAAAATAGATTCTTGATGACTGAATTTATGCATTCAAATTTCCGTACGTTAGGTTAGGTCTTTATCCTTTGAACCGCCATATTGGAGAGCTGCCGTTTTAAAAACTACTTACACATATGAATTTTTAATTAATCATATTAGGGCCTAGAGGTACTAAATCAGCAAAAAATTGATGCATAACGTATTCTTATGCTATTTTCTACTGTATATAAGTATTTATATGTATATAGCAAAACCATGTCTGTTCCCTATTTGTGCGTATAAAAATTATTTCACAATTATTGTATACATCTTTATAAAACCTATAATCTTCTTAAAAGTATGAGTAGAATGCAGGGGCTGATCCAGAGGTGTTCTTTGAGTTGTTATATTGTTTGAGCAAAAAAGTCATCAAACCCAGAACTATTAAACCCACCTACCCCATGTATAGCAAGTCATAAAACATAAAACAAATGCTCAAGCCAAAACCCTCCCTACTGAAAAAAAGCAGATGACAACCAGCTGATTACTAGCTGATAATCAGCTGATAATCGGCTAAAAATCGTGCCAAAACGTCAGCTAATTATCAGGTGATATCAGCTTAATATTTTTTTTAAGCTGATAGTTACAAATATGCGTTTATATAAGATAAAATGCTAATGATAATCAGCTGATTATCACTAGCATTTCATCGCATATTAACGCATATGTTAAAGAGAAATCCATTTTGGCATTCTCCGTTTCTCCGGTTTTCCGATTTTCCGAGTTCATGATTCTTAATGAATTAGATTGACCTCTCTATTATATTAAAATCTCATTTGAATCATCAATTAATTAATAACCTTGTGCAATAGCATCAACTTAAAGGTAACTATTTCAGACCTGTCTCACCGATCGCCAAAACGAACAGCGCCCCTCCATTGAAACCCATAAGATCAATATATGCACAATCAATATATTGTAGTTATTGAATTTATTAAACACACTTCAAATAAAAAATAATATAAATGATAACCTGCGCAGACTTAAAAAAATTTCTGTTTATGATACCAAATTATCAATGACTATGATTATGATACCTTCAAGAGGTCAGAGCAGAATAAGCTCTCGAACAAATTTTTCGCGCTATTTGTACATTTTTTCTCGCATGCGCAGATGTCATAGATATACATCAGGGAAGAATGTACATTAACTCAACATACTTAGTCTTTCGAACATTCAGTCTGTTTCTGATACTGCAATACATTTGTGTGAAGAACTACAAAAGTATATTCCAGATAATTTTAATAATCAAAATAATAGGATTGATCGATCTTACTGCTTCTAGAGGTCAGAGCAGAATGAGCACTGGAACCAATTTTTCACGCTATTTATACATAACTAGGAATGAAGGCGCGCCTCGCGCGCTCTTGATTCTATCTCTGTCTAATAACACTGGTAGAAAATCTATTATAAGTGTTATGCGGCACACTAACGTCTGCTAATATTTTATAAGCATGTGACATGTTACTAAATCACTCAAAACTATTTTTCAATAAATATATTAATAATGCTCAATGTCGTCATCATTGGTTTGAATAGTGAATTTGAAGAAAAGTTCAGTATAAGAGTCAGTGGGTTTGTCTATCATTACAATGCCATTCATTTGCATTATTATGCTACCTAGAAAACATGTAACCTACATGATTATGATTTAACTGTTTTCATTCATATTTTCACATCGAGGCCCATATGAATTTTTTAATTTAGCGTATCAAATTTTGCTTTTAGACAGTTACACAGAAACTACCATCTCTAGCACATTTTATTTCTGGTTTCCAGTGTATTTTTACATGAAGAAAGTGATAAGTATTTTAGCTTTTTTGTCAGGGCATTAATTAGAATTTTGGCTTTTAACAGTTGTGAGAGATTTTGAGACCGATAGCTGTTTCTCCATTTTTGCATTTATTCTCATTCAAAAACTAACAGGTCTAGAGAGCTTATATTTTGCATATATATTTCTTTTGTGACTGTGGAAAGATATTTAAAGTTAAATCAACGTTAACTGAAATACTTTTATTTCAGTTAACGTTGATTTAACTTTAAATATCTTTCCACAGTCACAAAAGAAATATATATGCAAAATATAAGCTCTCTAGACCTGTTAGTTTTTGAATGAGAATAAATGCAAAAATGGAGAAACAGCTATCGGTCTCAAAATCTCTCACAACTATTAAAAGTCAAAATTCTAATTACCTAAAACCTTGACAAAAAAGCCAAAACATTTATCACTTAATCCATGTAAAAATATGCTAGAAACCAGAAATACAGTGTGCTAGAGATAGTAGTTTTTGCGTAACTGGCTATAAGTAAAATTTGACCTGCTCTATTAAAAAATTCGCATGAGCCTGGATGTGAAAATATGAATGAAAACAGTTAAATCAGAATCACCTAGGTTACATATTTCTAGGTAATATGTCTAGTAGCCTTTTTACAATTCAAAGAGCATTGTATAATGATAGACTTAAACTTACTGACTCGGATAGTGAACTTTTCTTTAAATTCACCTTTCAAACCTCACCGAGGGCGACTTTGGGCACAGAGACACAGTATATCTTCAAACTCTTTATTTTTTTAATTGAACTTCTCACTGACATTTAAAAAAAAAACTAAATAATATTCACACACTTTATTACTACTTCAAATAGGGTTAGGGTGCCACTTTTCAATACACATTTTGTAATACTACACACTCTTGGTAATGATTAATTTCTTGCTAGTTTTATTGCATATATTTTATCTGTTATCAAGGTTTCCACATTTCATTTTAAAAACCTTAAACATTTCTACCAGAGTTATGAGTTATGACTGTTTTGAGGGTTATAAATTTAAAGCGCGGTTCTGATCTCGTTGCCTAGGCAACGAACCAGCAACCAATCAGAATCACGTATTAAATGCTTCACAACAAAGGCCATTATTTTTTTAAGAGAGGATTTCGCGCATGTGCAGACGTCATTAATAAACAACAGGAAAGTATTTATCCATGATTAGGAGAGATTTGGTGATTGAGAGTAACTGACTCGCATACTGATCCCTGGCGAAAAAAATCACGTGATTTATCACATGATTATTCACGTGATAAATCACTCAATTTCTCACGTGATATATTACGTGGTTATTTGGCGTGATTGATCACGTGATATATAACGTTAGAAATCACTTGGTAAATTTAAATATTTGTTTATATTGAAATAAATTGTTTATTTTCCATCTAAATAATTATAAAATAGTTGATGACATTGATAATTCACATAAATAATTCGCAATAAAATAGAAAAAAAATTTCCCTGACCAAGACTTGAACCTCTGTCCTCCACTTGACAATCCAATGTCTTACTACCTGAGCTATTTGTGCTGTTGCAAGTTTCAAACACCTAATCTAATTATACACAAAAATATAATTATATTTATCTCTTTATATAGTTTATATGGATACAGTAAGATAAATAATGGAAATTTCAAAAGTGTTTATATTATTATTATTAATATATGCTGTATTCGTATAATCTATATAAATAACTTGCAACAGCACAAATAGCTCAGGTAGTAAGACATTGGATTGTCAAGTGGAGGACAGAGGTTCAAGTCTTGGTCAGGGAAATTATTTTCTATTTTTTTGCGATTTATTTATTTGAACTATCAATATCATGAACTATCTTATATTTAGATAGAAAATAAACAATTTATTTCAATATAAACAAATATTCAAATGTTACGAGTGATTTCTGACGTGACTTTACACGTGATATATCACGTGAGAAATTAAGTGATTTATCACGCGATTAATCGCGTGATTTTTTCGCCAGGGATATGATTGAAATACCTGTGCAAACCTCATCATTGGTGACTTGAAGTACATCGATGACACTTTTTACACAGTAATTATACTTGAATAATATAATGTCAGTCAGTACACAATGCTGTACATACTGTCATGTATGAAAGCATGCATGTGTAGGGTTAAGTTTTCACTATTAATGTGCACCTTAAAAATCATGTTTCCTTTAAAAGACATTGTAGATAAATTTATAGGGTATACAGAGTGTTTCATTTTAATCCGACCACGACAAAAAAACATGGAAAAACTAATTTTAACGAAAAATGATCTTAACAAAAGTTGAAGGGGGCAAAGGGGGCCATCGAATGACACAAACACCTATGACTTGGAACTCAATTTTCAAGGTCATTTGAAGGTCATTGTGTTTTTTTTAACGGGAACCCCTATTTTTGACCTCGGAATACGGAGCAGCGGAAAAAATTACGTCGGAAATGACATTTCAAGTTTGCCTTAGTGACCTTGAGAAGGTCAATTCAAGGTCAAATAAGAAGTATCAGCCTAAGATTGTTTTCCCTTCAATTTTTTCGTAGAGTTATCATTTTGTTATTGTAATAAATATTAAGAGAATAATTGACTTAAAATGTGATTATGCTTTGCTGACTTCAAAGCCATTTTGTAAGGTCAAAAGTGCAAAAATGCAATATCAAATGTTATGTGAAGTCTATATTTATATCCTAACTTTAGCGTTACCCAGGAACAACGACGTGGACGTAATAGGATTGTGTTCCCTTTGGGGTGCTTGATTAGAGTGAGTCCCCTTGCCTCTCACTTTTCGGGGTGCTTGATTAGAGTGAGTCCCCTTGCATCTCACTTTTCGGGGTGCTTGATTAGAGTGAGTCCCCTTGCCTCTCACTTTTCGGGGTGCTTAATTAGAGTGAGTCTCCTTGCCTCTCACTTTTGCTCAAAATTCAACGCAGGTGCTCAAAGACACCATCATTTTGTTGGATACACAATTCAATTCGCTGCTGAAAATGTTCTACTGTTCTGAGTAATACAGCTCTTGGGATGTTTTCACAAGCGGTTTGAATTCTGTGGATCATATCTTCCCTTGTTGTAGTTTCATGTTCATAAACATGCTGAGCTCTACGGTAAATCTCACGAATGGTTGTATGACTTGGATGTCTTCTATCGGGATATCGAATTCGATACAACGCTGCAGCTTGTCGATAATTACGTCTAGATTCACCAAGAATCAATGAAATATCAACCCTTTCAGCGGCTGGATAATCAGCCATTGTTAAAAATTTATAACAAGTTCAATAAAAAATTTTGTTTTTACCAAACTGAACAAATTAGATAGCTTTCGATGAGTAATAAATTTTAATAGCAAAAATAAAGGTCAATGAATGAAAAAGAGAAAATGTTAAACAAATGATATTTGATTATTTTGGCTAATCAATAACTATTCAATAACTAGTAAACTATTGAATACTAAGTGTAAGTAACAATGAGTAGAGGATAAATTCATATGAAAAGAGA
>JAZHPH010000108.1:334810-347634 GCA_037356405.1 Nasonia oneida
TGGAGAGAGAGAGAGAGAGAGAGAGAGAGAGAGAGAGAGAGAGAGAGAGAGAGAGAGTTGCTGAAGCCGTTGAGGTGTTGAAGTTGGAGCTGTGAAGTAGACGATATTGTAAGTTATTGCATACTCGGCCCGAGGCCAATGTTAAATGTTCGGGGTTGGTCTAATGCGACGCGAATAACAGTGCGGGTGTAAGCGAGCGGATACTTGTTCGGACGCGTGGAGACGAGGTTGATCTAATAGATCCCGCCATTTTAATAATCATATCGAGCCGCTGTCTATTGCTAAGCAATCCAGCCGAGTAATCGGGAGCTTATATGAGCCGTCTGTGATCGCTAGCGATCCAGATACCGTGAATTAATTACGTAGCGTCGCTGTTGATCGCCAAGCGATCCAGCTTTAAACAAAGAAGGTTTTCGAGCCGCAACGGTCCCGGGTAATGCGTAGCGCCGCTGCTGATCACTAAACGATCCAGCACTCCGAAGAACAACCCGATTCCCCATAAAGCGTTGGTGTGGCGTCATCGCTGATCGAGCGATCGCCGCGTTCCTTTCCCGGCGAGTATTAGTCGCGGTTCCGCAATACGGATAGCCGTGGTTTCTATCGTGGCGGAAGCGCTCTGTATCAAATGGTTGTCGCGACGTCCTAGGAGATTTTCGCGCTTTTTAGCACGTAGTCCCACAGCAGGAAGACGACAGCGAGAACGGAATTACCGGCGAGACCAGAGAGCAAGTTTAACGGTTAGACGCCATCTTGAGGGACGCCGTGTCCTTTTTCTTACACATTTTAAAAAGGAGACTCAGGGTCCATCATAGATCTCACGTTTGTTAGCAGCTGCCTGATTGGCTTAGTTAGATCGTGGACGGTGAGCGATCATTACACAAATAGTGACAATCAAGCGATAAAAATAAAGGTAAGAATATGAAAACGAAGATCCAACGGGAGGGCAACGATAAAAGAGTCTGTTAAGAAACGAAGAATTATGAGACATTTCTGCTGGCTCTAGAAGAAATACAGCCGTTTGGATCTGCGAATGATAAGGTCGAGTAGGTAATAGAAAATATTACCCAAGCCTGCGACGCAACGATGCCGAGAAAGGCTTTAAATAATAGACGACCGCCAGTATACTGGTGGGATAAAGAAATTGACGCTGCCCGCAGCAAGTGTCATCGAACCAGAATACGAGATAAGCCGGCCCGGAAGAAATACTACAAGACTGGTCGAGGTAGAGAAGTAATTGATGCCCGAAACAAAGAAATGAAGGATGCTAAATGGTTACTATAAAAAAATCCAAGAAAATAAATGACGGTGCCTTAAAGAATTACAGGACGAGGTTGAGCTGAATCCCTGGGGGCGACCGTACAAGAAGTAATGAAGAAGATAAAGGGAGGTTATATTCACCCTCCTGAGAGCCCGAAATTGCTGGACCGTATTGTGACCACGCTGTTTTCCCTTTAACTGGAAGTAACATCTATCCCTGAAGCGGAGGCAAATGACGAAATCATTCCGATGGAAGGGATGGAAAGGAGAAGCCAAAAAGTACTGTGCTATTGTTACACTAGATGTTAAAAATGCGTTAAGCTCAGCCAGCTAGGGCAAGATATACGAGACACTACGGAAAAAAGAGGTACCCGCGTGTATAAGAAGGATTATGTCTGGCTACCTGGAGGCAGAACCCTATTGTATGACACAGAAAACGGCACGAAAACCTATAAAGTAACTGGAGGGGTCTTACTCATGTACGATGGAGTACTGAAGCTAGAGCTACTCGAAGGGACAACGGTTGTAAGATTTGCCGATGATATTGCAGTAGTAGTAGCAGCAAAGCAAAAGGAAGAGGTGTCGGAAATCGCTAACGAGTCAGTAGGTATAATCCAAGATTGGCCAAAGCAGACTGGACTTGAGCTTGCTAGCCATAAAACGGAGGTTATCCTTATATTTAGTAGGGAGAAAATGAAAAGAATTACACTGACAGTGGACGGACATGAAATAGACATCAACTGACCATTAAGTACCTGGAAATCACTATGAACGCCAGACTAACGTTTAAGCAGCGTCTCGAGAGGGTGAGCAATAAAGCAGCAGAAGTCAGTGCTGCACTATCGGGACTATGCACCAAAGCTGTCAACAATTTATAGGAGAAGTGCATTGCAGGTCGCTTCTGCTTACCGAACAGTATCAATACTCAAAAGAAAGTTTGGAAATCCGTGAAGGAACAAGCCCTAGCTGAGTGGCAAAGGCGATGTGACACCAGTGGAAAGGGGCGATGGACGCACTACCTCATACCACTTATTGTTGACTGAACCAAAAGATGACACGGGAAAGCCGACATCTTAATCTCGACTCGCTTAATCTCTGTGCGCACACAGGATAAAGGGAGGAACGAGACGAGCGACAAAGATTTGTGAAGCCGTGCGCACACGACTCCACAAATCCGAGGGATAACCTCAAAACACCGTGTCACTATCCCGGCCGTTACTGTGCGCACACAGAGCGGTCGAGATCGTTGTTACACGACACATTCGGATCGGCATACCCGTGCTCACACAACTCCACCGTACCGAATGAATCCTAACCTCAAAATCCGCCACCGACCCGTCATACCGCCACCGAACCGATACACTACAGCCGCGAACACCGAATCATTCTTGTAACGAAATCGCGTAGATATTTTCGTAAATTGTTAACAGCGCTAGTTTAAACAATTCTATTTGTAAAGGCGAAGTATTTTTAACAAGACGCATAATTGATTTCTGTTTCAGCCGGGATTTAACAACTGATTCAAAATTGCTATTCTTTAATTAAGAAATATATTTTGTTATTTTTGAGAATATAAAAACAGACTTTTTTTGCTGCTTGCTTGCTTGCTGCTTGCTCGGACAGGGACCTGATTAATAATATTTCGCCTAAAAAATTTTTTTTACGATAAATTGTACACAGAATTTCGTCTCAAACTAAAACCGGGGATTTTTTTTACGATGAGGGTTAGTTGGATTCACCGCCTCAATAAGGAGCAGCTTATCGCCGAACTGTGGGGGAGAAACCTCAACTGCGAGGGTACCGTAGTAGAGCTTCGCCAACAGTTCGATATGTCCGAAAGAATCCACAGGATTTTGTCAGGAAAGCAGAAGATCCAACTGGGTATGATGAAGAAGACCTAGAACTCGAACGCTACGAATTAATTCAGCGAACGCTTGAAGAGACCCGCAGCGCCGGACGCTCATCCACCCCAACCGGAGAACTATCACTTTGAGGGAAGAGACGTCTACTTTTTCTTAGAACGGGTCCGGAAACTACAGGCATCGTACGGATTTACCGGTGAACAGCTGCTGCAAGGAGCCCCTAAACTGCTGCGAGGAGAAGTCCTGCAATGGCGACGAAATTACGTCAGCGACTGTCGAATGTGGGAGGAGCTCGAAATCAGGTTAAGGAATTTTGATTTATCGAGCGGAGAGCGATGGAATCTAACAAGACAAGTCGCCGAAAGGATTCAAAAACCCAACGAGAACATAAGGTCTTACTGCAATGCATTGACCATCCTGATGAGAAGAAGGGCAGGATATACGTTGATAGAGCAACTCGACAATATATGTTACAATATGAAACCCGAGTTACAATTGCGGGTGCGCAGGGAAGAGATAACCGACGTACCTCAGCTCATACAGCGCATCGAAGAATACGAAGATATTGCTGCCAAACTGCGCGAACAAGAACGAAAAACCGCCATCAATAGCGCCTCCACAAGTAAAAACACCACCGACTATTATAACAGAGCCAAATGCTGTTCGCGTTGCAAACAACGCGGCTATTCCCGCGCCGACTGCAAAAATGTAGCACGGAAGTTCTGTTCCGTATGCGGTAAGGACGGCGTTCTCACAAGAGACTGCCACGGATTCCCGGATCATTCGGGAAACGTGCCAAGGGACGTCTCTACACTAGCGGGAGACCGTCCCAAGACTGCCGATACCTCGTAAACGTACAAATAAACCATAAGACGGTGCTGGCATTGGTCCATCCAGGGGCCGTGAGTTCGTTCATAACACGAGAAACCGCCATGATCGGACGAAGGAACGGTTGGCGGCATGGGAAGCAAGAGACGATCGCTACACTGGGAGACGGCTCAACCACCGAGCTGATAGACTATGTGGAAGGTAAGGCGACGACCCTCGTCGCCACATTCAGGAACAAATTTATTGTCATGAAAGGGCTACGCCATGAGATGCTATTAGGGATGGACGCGTTACGCAAACTGAACATCCGCGTGATCATAGCCGGAAAGGAATTACAACCCAACCGGTCCAATACCTCGGTACTCTCAATCAGCGACGTCGGCATTCAGGAAATCTCGAAATATCAGCAGACACGAGTGGACGAATTCATCCAATACGAAAAAGAACTCTTCGGAAGTATACAGGGCCCCACATCGCTCATCGAATACACAATAAAAGTAACCGAATCAATTCCAGTCAAACAACGCTACTGGCCACGCAACCCCGCCATGCAACAAATAATCGACGAGGCTGTCGAAGAAATGTTACAGGAAGATGTGATTGAGCCATGCGACAGCGCTTGGAGCTCCAACCAGCAGCATTCATGCGGCTAATGAACGCAGTTATCACACCAGATTTAGAACCAAATGTGTTCTGTTACCTCGACGACATAGTCATTGTTACAGAGGACTTTGAACAGCACCTACAGCTGATTAGTGAAACCTTTCACCGATTACGGTCCGCTAAGCTGAAGCCGAATTGGGAGAAAAGCCACTTTTGAAGAAAACAGCTGAAATACCTAGGTCATGTCGTCGACGAAAAGGGCTACACACGGACCCAGAGAAAGTAAGGGCAATCACCGATCTGCAACCGCCAAGAAATCTCAAAGAGTTACGCCAGTTTTCAGGATTAATATCCTGGTACAGGAGGTTTATTCCGCAAGTAGCAAAGAAAACGGCCCCCCTTAACAGGCTATTAAAGAAGAAAGTGATATGGGAGTGGGGTCCCGACCAACAAGAAGCATTCGAAAGGCTCAAAGAAGACCTAGTGCAAGCCCCAGTCCTAGCGTACCCAGATTTCGCCAAGACGATTTGTGTTACAAACCGATGCCAGCAACGAAGGATTAGGGGCAGTCCTAACACAAGAAGAGGGCGGAAAAGAACGAGTGATCGCCTATGCCAGCCGATTATTAAACCAGGTCTCGCCATAAAATGGGGAATTTCTCGAGAGTATCTCGAGGGCTATCATTTTGTTGTCCTGACAGACCACCAGTCTCTTAAATGGCTCAAGAAGATTGATAATCCGTCCGGTAGATTAGCACGATGGGCGATGGAATTAGCACAGTGGGATTACGAGGTCAAATACCGAAGAGGTAAGGATAACACCGTCGCAGATGCTCTATCCAGACAACCAGTAGCTGTATGCAACATCGATATCAAAAGGAACTGCATAAATTGCCAAACTTACAAAGCCCAACAACAGACAATAGCAGGTACCATGCACGCGACCAACGTCGAACAGCATTGGGAGATGGTCTCGATTGATCTTGTCGGACCTCAACCACGGTCCAACGAAGGAAACATATGGCTACTAGTAATGCAGGACAGATTTACCAAGTGGGTGGAGTTAGCAGCACTTAAGAAAGCCGACAGCAGGGCCATAATCCGTTACGTAAAGGAAAAAGTTTTCCTCCGCCATGGATGTCCCAACACGCTAGTCAGCGATAATGGTCGACAATCTGTCAGCAGAGAATTTGAAGAATTCCTGAAAGAAAACGGGGTAAATCACTGAAAAAGCCCGCCGTATAGTCCGCAATGCAACCCGGTAGAACGGACCAACAGGGTGGTAAAAACAATGATCGCCCAATATGTAGGCAAACATCAGAAGAAATGAGATGAAAATTTGCGCGAGCTAGAGTTCGCCTACAATACCGCTAGCAGCACAGCCACCGGCTACACTCCGGCATATTTAAACACAGGAAGGGAGTTTAGAACGTCAGGTAGCCTTCACCAGAAAGTGGGATCGCAGCATACTACACCAATGTCCAGTAGAATTCAGTACATAAAGGATGCTATTGAATTAGCGAAGGCGCAAATGGATCGTCAATTCGGAAAACAACAGAAGCATTATAACCTCCGGCGACGGGAATGGAAACTGAATATCGGCGACAAAGTAGTCAGGAAATTGGTAACTTTGTCGAGTAAGGCCGATGCACGAAATGCCAAGCTAGCCCCAAAATACTCAAAGCCGCTTACGGTCAAGAGACAGGTATCGCCGGTTATATTTGATCTGCAGGACGACAGAGGGCGCTACGTGAAACATATACACGTGAAAGACCTCAAGCCCTTCACCGACGCAGAAAAGGAGCTATAAATGCGCCAACGACGGAAAACTAGTCAGTCGTCAAACCAGCGCCAAGAAGGATGGACAACCGGCTAGTGAGAAGCGCCCTCGCGAGAGCCACACGATGTCGGTAGAGATATCGGTATACGGACAAGAATTTCTCGCCATCATCGACACCGGAGCCCGAAACTCCACCCTGAGCCCAGAAGCCGCGGAATATTGTCTGGAACATGGGGCCGAAGCAATAACAGGAGAGTCAGCAATCAAGCTTCGTTTCGCCAGCCATACGAGCAGCAACATCCAAAAGACTCTACTAGTCCAAACAAAAATAAAGGGCTTCGTGGTGACGGGTCCTTGGGTAGAAGTGACAGAACAACAACCATACTGGATCATCGGCATGAATGTCCTAGGGTCCGTTCAGGCTCGAATATTTATGAGCCCAGTCAACCGGGAGAAAAAGAGCCAGAGACAAAAGTTCAACAGGTACCAGGCACAACGACTACGATGGCGTATTACCGACGAAGGAATCGGGAGTAGCTACGAAGAAGACGAAGAAGGTAGAAATTTCGTTTATAGAATACAATTAGGATATTATATTTTAGTTTTAAGTTTATGGCGAAAATAAGCGAATTTGTAGAGTTTAAGACGTATTCAGGGTAAACCGATAAGTTGCGACCAATCAAGCTGTTATTGTAGACTCAGCCGCAAAAATCACTAGGGTCTAGGAACTAGGCTAGGTCGACTCCTATGCACACGGACCTTAAGTATGTGGACACAACCGCTATAGCTCCTAAAGCACCGCGCCGGGCGCGATCAAAACAAATCAGCGAAGAAGCGGGAAATTTGTTCTATATGGAGTTAAATGCACAGCGACACGAATGGATTTTCGCTCACAGAAAAAATGTAAACATGCGAAATTTCGAGATCGTCTCACAAATTCACACATTTACATGTTGCTGGCATATAAATAGAGACGATAAAGGGCGCGCCGGCAGTAAAATGGAAAACTTCGAAATTGAAACTCTGGACGAGATTCTCGCGCTGTTGGAGGCCGATTTCCCAGTAAACGCACTGGAGTATAGTCCGGGCGAGCCCGTATCGGCGCTATATCAACTATATCAACTATATATATATATATATATATATATATATATATATATAACCGGACTATATCAACCGACATTGGCATCGGAGCCAGTGCAGGTGCCAGCGGGGGACAATCCGCGGCCAACAACAGCAAAGCCGCGGATAATCAGCGACATTGTGGTGCCTCCCCTGCTGCACCTCAAACCGGCACCAAAAATAAAAAGCACGGGTCTGCGGAGCACCGCACATCACGTGACAGCTAGGAGGAACCGCCGGGACCCACGACAAGGCACGATTGTAGCCACAGTCGACTTAACAACACCGCCATCGTCGCCGAAAAATCATCCGCCGCCGCCTGCGACAACACTACCGGTCGTCACGCCCTTGCGGCCACCTCCACCTTCGGTTCGTCTACCAAATCGTCACGTGAGCCCACATGACGATTTGCTAGACGAACCGAAACCCGAAACTCTGAATTGCTATCGTGAGCACACGAGCCAACCCGAGCGACATTGAGCCTCGTCTACGTGAGCACACGTAGGCGACCGGTGCCACCGTAAAATCCTAACCTACATTCCGACACATTGCTGCCACCCTCTGCCACTGTGAGCCCACAGGGTTAAGGGAGTAATAATAGTTCCGCCGGCGATTCGCCCGGTTGTGCGCTCACGTCCTGGTGAAACAAAGGTAAATCCCTGACCAACAAAGCCAGCCTTACGCCTACATCTCACGACTCGCTTTATCTCTGCGCGCACACAGGATAAAAGGAGGAACGAGACGAGTGATGACGATTTGTGAAGTCGTGCGCACACGACTCCACAAATCCGAGGGATAACCTCAGAACACCGTGACACTATCCCGGCCGTTGCTGTGTGCGCACACAATTCCACCGTACCGAATGAATTCGTAACCTCAAAATCCGCCACCGACTCGTCATACCGCCACCGAACCGATACATCGCAGCCGCGAACACCGAATCATTCTTGTAACGAAATCGCATATATATTCTTGTACATTGTCAACCGCGTTAGTTTAAACAATTCTATTTGTAAAGGCGAGGTATTTTTGACAAGACGTGATTTCTGTTTCAGCCGGGATGTAACAACTGATCCCAAATTGCTATTCTTTAATTAAGAAATATATTTTGTTATTGTTGAGAATATAAAAACAGTCTCATTTTTGCCCCTTTCCCCCTATCCTGATCCTGGAACCGACTGACTATCCAGTCTCTTGGGAAAAGTTAAACCGTTACAAAAAAAAGTTTACACATTATTAATAAGAAAGGAGGTAAAGCAGAGGATTATTATTATTATTAGAATGCGGATTTATTGATTAGTATAATAATAATCTGTATAAGTCGGGTACACCATGTGTACTATGCGACGGCTCGGAACTAAGCGAGAGCTCCAAGCAGGCTACGCAGTTTCGGCGTCTCTCGTAACCGCGTGATACTTACATACGTACCGCGGAGAGGGGAGGCTCACACGTGTGCGTCCCCTCACACACTCGTTCTAGCTCACTCTTTCTAGCACGCAGACTATGCAGTACAAATGTATACTATATCTCAACAACAATCATATTATTTTTTTTATAATACGACAAACAAAAATTATTATGTTTAATTGAGGTGTTAGTCAGATGATTGGTAATTTTAACTTAAATAATATATTGATCAATTACAAACAACTCTCAAGATAATTGCTACGTAACTTGCCATGCCCCTTATATTTTGTTCATGGTACATACTTTTACATTTAAAATATATCATTTTATTGAAATAACAATTTTATAAGTTTATGTACACAAATGAAATATGCAAAAAGTTACACTTACAATTAGACAACACCATGAACAAAATGTTAAGGGCATTGCGAGTTACGTAGTAAGTATCTTGAGAGATTTTGTATTTGTTCATGGTGTTGTTTAAAGATTTTTTGTTTGTCGTAATTTAAATAAAATAATATAATGTTAAACTTTTTTGATTGATTGATTTGATTTTTAATTAATCTCAGTTGTTTTTTAATCTGTAATTTCACTGTAAAAAAAAATTATTGACATGCATGATGATACGCAAAACACCAAACGCGTCTAACCTTTTTACTTTAGTTAAGTTTTTTTTATGGATTATAAAATACTCAGATTGATCAATAGATAATTGATTTGTTTTTTTATATATTCCATACTTATTATTCAAATTTAAGTATCACATTAACGTTAAAGTGTGTTCAGCTGTGTACTGCGTTAAATATTTATTTAAATGTACATTTTTGAAAATGAGTTATATTGATGTGAATTTCAGTATTAGATACAATTAGAATTGTACATAATTTTAAATATTTTGATATTTCAACATAAAAATATGTATATATAAACATATGATCATTTTTGCAAGATTTACCCACCCCCTACTCCAATCAACCCCCCCCCCCCACCCCCCCCCCCCCCCCCCCTCCCCTCACCAATAAAAGACTGCTCTCTGCGTTATCGCGCTTGAGACTGTCATACGTTATTGCATAGTAAAATATGGCCGCATTAACATAGATTTTCTAACTTTAATACTAGATTTTCGTACTTTAATGCTTTAATACTAGACTTTAATATAGATATTCTAAAACTAGATAGTATTAGTCAGGAGTGTTTGAATAATGTCTCAGAGAAAGGATATGTACTAGATTTCCAAACAATAACTAGACGGTGTCGAGACTAGACGACGCTCTCGCATCGCTCTTTTGGAGTTGAGCCGTCGCTGAGTATACATGGTGTACACGACGAGGGGTATAAAAGCTGTATATATAAAATAGAATAAATCCACATTATTATTGAATAGAATAATCCTCTCTGGTCTCATTTATTATCATGGTAGCAGAGCGTGGTTTGTATTTAATTCTATCCCACATATATACTCTCGAGTGATATGAGAAATATTTAAAATTTAGTGAGGTTAAGAGTCACGTAGTGTGAGAACATTTTCAAAGTTAAAAATATAAGTTAAAAATCAGTTAAAAAAGAGAAACATAAGCAACAATAGAAGCTAGAAGTATACGACTAACAAATAAAAAAAAAAGATTTTGAGAAAAGCCGTAAAAATATTGTGATGCACACAGATTAGGAAGTGCACGTGAAACACGTAGTCTAGTGCAAGTAGAGAGCATTTGAGTTTATGGATAACGGAGCAACGCCAGAAGGAAAGAAAGTAGTGAAAATTGAAACGCAAGATTCCGAACACAAAGAAACGTTCGAGAATAAAGTAGAAGTTGAAGAAAATTCTAATGTAAAAGTGAAGATTAAAATTAAAGTAGACGAAATGGAGAAGACAAAATTTGCTATACTGGTGTTTGATGGAGAGGATTACAGCAAGTGGAATAAAAGAATTACGATGTTCTTAAAATTGAAAAAGTATCATGAAGTGATAACTAGAGAAAAAGACGCAACAAAAGATGAAGAATCATGGGATGAACAAGATTTGAAAGCTATAAATATTATATATAGTTCGATATCTCAAATAAGCAATTAGAGTTTATACGTGAAGAAAATACTGAGTTTGGAATAATTAAAAAGTTTGATAGTATGTATGTGAAAGAATCTACAGCTCTACAGATCGCGTGTAAAAACAAGTTGAAAAAATTAAAACTGGAAAAATACAGTGACACTATCACGTTCTTCAATGATTTTGAAAAAGCAGTGAATGATTTATAAGTCGCAGGGGCTAAAATAAGTGAAAAAGAGAAACTGAATTATATGCCTGAAACACATTGCCAATCCAATACAGTTATATTGGTGATTTAATAGGCACGCTACCAGAAAGTAAATAGACAGCGGACTATGTCAAGTATAAAATAAAGCTTGCGGAAATGAAGAACGGGAACAAAAACGTAGAAAGAAAAACAAATGTCTTTGTAACAAAGAAAGGAAGGTGCTTCAAGTGTAAGACCGGGCATTTATCAAGAGAGTGCCAAGTTGGCGGCCAAGCGGGACACAGCGGCACAACGTGGCGAGGTTCAACACGTGGCCGTGGTAGAGGCAGAGACAGCTACGGCAGAGGGCGCAGCAAATTCCGTCAGCAGCAGCAAGAAGCGAGTACCAGTCAAGCGAGCGATACAGATGTCAGCGCCTGGGTGGCAACAACGCACGTGGCGCGAAATGAACTAAGTATAGGTAACAAAATTAATTGGTTGCTTGACAGCGGTTGTTCAGATCATATAATTAATGATGATAGCTATTATGAAATGTATATTGAGTTAAAGAAACCGGTTAAAATCTATTAAGGAGATAGTAGTAAATTAGAAGCAACTAAAATCGGTAATGTTGTAAGTTATTTCAGAGCATTTGCAGAGCAACTATTTTTTTTATAGCAATTTTTTTATTTTTGAAAGACACTATTTTGCGATTTTTTACATCATCCCATTGTTACAGCAACATTCATATCTCTTGAACTAAACATCATAACCTCGCGAACAAAATTATGTCAATGGGTCACGTGCCAAACTATACCCCATTAAAAATCAAGTGATTTGACTACTTATTTTTTCAGTAATAAATAAAAAACTGAACAAAATGAGTTGTTTGTGCCTTGATTACGGACGCAAAAAGGCCTTATTGCACTTGTTTTATCGAAAATTGCGCGAGCGACCTATCTAATGAATAGCCTGTTGTTTTGATGGTTAGGTTTATTAAGAACACATGTATACATGCGTGAATTTCCGTGAAAAAAAAATGACGGCAGTGTTTGTATTCTACAATAAAAAACAGAGGGGTCTGCAAACTTTTGGACAATGAACCATCCAAAACTTATCCCTTAAAAAAAGAGATACAAGAAAAGTGAAGCCGACTAAAACCAAATTTGATTGGCTGCTTATAAAAGGGCGCGAAAATACAAAATCTAGAAAGTATTTACGAATAAAAAAAGGTTTAATTTTTACAAAGTTATTTATGATATATTGCAAATTTATATATAGGGTGTTTCATTTTAATCCGACCACGACAAAAAACCATGGAAAAACTAATTTTAACGAAAAATGACCTTAACAAAAGTTGAAGGGGGTAAAGGGGGCCATCGAATGACACAAACACCTATGACCTTGAACTCGATTTTCAAGGTCATTTGAGGGTAATTGTGATTTTTTTAAATAGGAACCTCTATTTTTGACCTTGGAATCGGACAGAGCGGAAAAAATTACGTCGCAAAGGATATTTTAAGTTTGCTTTAGTGACCTTGAGAAGGTCAATTCAAGGTCAAATAACAAAAAATCTGCTAAACAGCTGTTTGTCTGGTTTTATTTTACTGATGTCGAAAGATGACCTTGACAAAAGTTGAAGGGGGCAAAAGGGGCCATCTAATGACACCAACACCTTTGACCTTGAACTCGATTTTCAAGGTCATTTGAAGGTCATTGTGTTTTTTTAACGGGA
>JAZHPH010000108.1:352583-380734 GCA_037356405.1 Nasonia oneida
TCCTGGGTAACGCTAAAGTTAGGATATAAATATGGACTCCACATAACATTTGATATTGCATTTTTGCACTTTTGACCTTACAAAATGGCTTTGAAGTCAGCAAAGCATAATCACATTTTAAGTCAATTATTTTCTTAATGTTTATTACAATAACAAAATGATAATTCTACGAAAAAATTGAAAGGAAAACAATCTTAGGCGGATACTTCTTATTTGACCTTGTATTGACCTTCTCAAGGTCACTAAAGCAAACTTAAAATATCCTTTGCGACGTAATTTTTTCCGCTGCTCCGTATTCCGAGGTCAAAAATAGGGATTCCCGTTAAAAAAACACAATGACCTTCAAATTACCTTGAAAATCGAGTTCAAGGTCAAAGGTGTTGATGTCATTAGATGGCCCCTTTTGCCCCCTTCAACTTTTGTTAAGGTCATTTTTCGTTAAAATTAGTTTTTCCATGGTTTTTTGTCGTGGTCGGATTAAAATGAAACACCCTATAATAAATAAATAATAAAATAATTAATACATTAATTGATAAATTTTAATTTGATATTAATTGAAACAATATTTCTGAATTGAGAAATTATAACCGCAAAACTTAAGACATGTCCAAAAAGCATACATACAAAGCAGTTGCTCGCGCAAAGCGCGCAGAATGTCAATTTAGTTGGAGGAAGCTACGTGCCAATGAATTGGCAGCGGTTTTTTAGTTGACTTGATTTAGTATATTTACCATAAGTAAAAATATGATTAGACTTTTCTTTTACTAATTTTTGCAATTCTTCAAAAGCTGCAATTCGTATAAAATTGCTTCCTCCTGAAGGAAGTTTTGTAATAGCAAAATGTTCAGTTTCGTTAAAACTTCGTAGAAACGCATTTGGAGGTGTTCAGAGTTCAAATGATGTGTTTTTAGAAAATGTCCGTACGTATGGGTATATGTGGATGTATACCATTATGATTCAGGAACCACGCGACCGATCATAATAAAATTTGAGGTGCATATATTTTTTCTGATTCTGAATTCGTGAAAGAATTTTTTTTCTGAATTTGACCATTTTATGGCCATATTATAGCCATTTTCCTATTTTTTAAAAAATATTTTTGCTTTTTTTTTTTGCCGATATGGTTTATACAATATATTCCGTTCCGTTCAATTTATTTATTTATTAATTTATTTATTAGATCAGTAAAATTTACGGAGTATTAATCTTACAACTTATACCCGAAATCCCCGCAAAGGTAAACACAGTTACCTGATCGCAGGACTGGGATGTACAAAATATAAGAATGAATACATATAAAAACAAAGTACTTATATCTAAATTCTTACAAACTAAAAAACAAGTTACTGCTTTGTATCAATTTCAACAAATAAAAGAAAACAATGTAACTATAATATATTTTTGAGATCACTTTGAGTTAACAGTGACTTCGATAATGGATATTATATATACAGCACCTCAATCTAACTACTAACAGTTGAGTTTTATCCAGTCTTTAATCATTTTCCTTTGTACATATTTGTCTATATTTACAGTTTTTAGATTATTTGGTAGAGCATTAAAAATTACTATGGCTTTTTTAAAACTATTCTTATCGCTAATTCTTTTCTTGTTCTTGGGTATAATAATACTACTGTTCCTAGTTACGCTATCCGATGTAAGAAATTATGTTTTAAGGTCATCATAGTGTAGTCTCAATGCTTCAAAACAGAATAGTGAATTGTCTAGAACTATAAAATTGTATTTATTTACTATTTTTAGTTTTTTTTTGTTAGTTCTGTCAAGGTTATTTCTATATACGCCTCCCCAAGCTATGATCCATAACTTATTATGTTATGAAAGAAAGCATAATAAATCATAAGAAGAGTTTCAACTGTCATTGTTCTAGCAATTTTATAAAATATATATACAAAGTATTTTGTTTTTTTGACTAAGTATTGAATGTGTTTGTTCCATTTTAAATTGTAATCTATTACAATCCCCAAATATTTAACGCTATCAACTCGGGTAACAACTTTGTCTCTTATGTTAATATTTGTTTGTGCTGGCACACTATCAACATAGCTGCCGAAAGTCATACAGACTGTTTTATTTATATTAAATGATAATTTTTTGAGTGCTAACGAGTTAGATATTACTCCTAAATACTTGTTCGTATTATTTTGGGCATCTTTCCAATTTTTCCGTGTCGCTACTATTGCCGTATCGTCAGCGTATGCCATAATTGCCTCATGAGGGATCTCCCTCAAGATATCATTAATGTATAGGATAAATAGTAATGGTCCTAGGATAGTACCCTGTGGTACACCTGTATTTACTAATAAGAATTCGCTCTCCTTTCTATCTATTTTTACTCTTTGATATCTATTGTTTTGATAACTTGCGAGGAGATTCATCGCCTGGCCTCTGATCCCTATACAATACAGTTTGTCCAATAACATACAGTGATTAACAGTATTGAAAGCTTTCGCCAAATCCAAGTTAGGATTCTTGGTATTCGTTGATCTACATTATTGTATAGCATGTACATTAAACTTTAGAGCATTTTTTGTACCGATCTTCCTCATCAAACCAAATTGTTGCTTGGATATTACATTATGTTCTTCTAAAAAATCGTATATTCGATTATAAATAATTCTCTCAAAAATCTTAGCAATATTTGATATGAGGGAGATTGGTCGATAATAAGTTATGCTATGTCTTTCACCAGATTTGTAGATCGGTGTTATTTCGGCTTGTTTGAGTGAATCAGGCCAGATTGCTTTTTCGATACACAGATTAAAAATATGTACTAATGGTTCTGCGATGTAGTTGCAAATTACCTTTAGCGTCTTGGCATTGCTTTTATCAACGCCACCGTTTTTGAATTTTAAATTATTAATTATAGTTTTGACTTCTGTCGAATAAGTAGTGCGAGATTATTCGATAGTTTACCCTTATGAAAATTTACTAATAATAGAGTGGATTACTTGTTGAAATTACAGCATAAAACTCTAACGTTATAGATGTTTCGTTAATCAATATTAATAATTAATGGCAAACTTCGAATGAAAAGATAAACTATATGAAATTATTTGACGTTAATTATCAAATTAAGGGATCATAAGGTACTGAGCTGTTGTAGCAGGAGAAATAACATGAGACGTATATTTATGGCATAATATAGTTGTGGCATGAAGCCTTTATTCACTTGACTTACTTCACTCTCAATCTGCAGAATATACATGCAACGAAATAATACAACACTTCATTTTTTATAATACACAGTATTTTCGATGAAATATTTGTAAAAAGGCTGATAGACATGAGTTTTTATTTATCTATTTAAATAATAAAAGTATCACTGCGAAATTTATAGTTTAATAGGAAAATAATAATTATGAACAGCAAAATTTAATTTGAAAAGTATGATTGAATGGATAGATCTAGGCAAATAAATTATTGAATGTGTAGAGTAGCGTTTATAAGAATCTCCGAGTGACATACCAGTTTAATTACGAACGAGCAAAATGCGCAAGATATTTGACTAATATACAATAGTGAAAGAATTTATGTGTACTGCGGGCTCGCTTGTTTGGCCTTGCCTATGACACAGGCGTGAGCCTGGCTTTCAAACAGGTCCTCTAGGTCAAACAAGGCGCAAGTCAAATTTAATTGTTACGAGTATATTTGAACACGAACCGGCGTAATATGCTTCGATTAAAAATTAGAACAAGATCGAGATGCGCAATGACACAAATACACAATATCATGAATGATCGCGTTGTTATTACGAATGCGTTACTCAACGTGCTATGTGTAGGGTTAGTACAAGAATTATACGACGAATGCGTCCATGAGGAAACCAACTGGGGGTCGACGTAGCCGGCCCAGTCGGACAGCGCTTGGCTGTATTTTTACTACTCGTCGGAGGCTGAGTTAATGGGTTAAAGTTAGGTGCAGAGTCTTCACCAGTATTAGGTGAAAACTCCCCGGATCAGTTCTCGCGGAATATCCCCGGGTGCACAGATTAGTAGTAAAAAAAAAAAAAATATGATATAAAATATTGCACGCGAAATAAAACTTAGAGCCAGGCTTCTCCGCGTTGCTGCAAGTATGCGCGTGCTGGGCCTGCTTCTGGATCACTCACAACACGTGGCTTCGATGTTGGTTGTTGCTGAGAGTGATGTTATCCATTTGGAGAGTCGAGTCGTTCTGCCCGCGCAGGAGAACTCGAGCTGCGAGCGAGCCGTAGAGACGCGAGCGTAGAAAGAGATAGATGATGCGCGAGGAACGAATTTACATAAGCGCGCGGACTTAGCGCGTCGATCCACGCACACACACGTGCTGCTCAATATAGAGCGAGCGGACAGTGCTGTAGCCCGCGAGTAGCCGCCTGCCGTAGAAGCCCAGGTACGTCTGCTGCTGCTCGGGCTCCTCACTCTCCCCGCACGTGTATGCTTGACCGTTGCAGTAGGTTTTAGAAAAATAGACTTAGAATTCATCTCGGGCCGTTTAGCATTATTTGGTTTTACAATATCATCACTCAATTTGTTCATATTTTTAGCTATTTCTATTTTGTCTGTAATTTTGTTATCATTGATCTTTATATAATTTATGGCATTATCGTTGGATTTTTTTACCTATTCTTTTGTTTATGATCTCCCATAGCTTTTTAGGATTGTTAGCAATTTTTCAACTAGGCTTAGTATTATATCTAATTTTAGCATCTTTAATGACTTTGTCTAAAGTTTTAGTGTACGTTTTATATTCATATTTGAGTTTTTCAGTATTAACATCCATTTACCATAATTTGTATAAGAATTCTTTTGTTTTGCATGAATTTACAATAGCATTCGTGATCCAACTTTTTCTGCCGCTTTGTTTATATTTTCTTGGTTTCGTTTTAGATAACTCAATACAATGTTTAATTACAGATATCAAATTATCAGTTGCTAAATTGGGATCCTGCATCGATAAAACTTTATTCCAGTTTCTGTTTTCTATTATGTTTACTAATTTTTTGTAATTTAAATATGCTGTTGGTTTGTTATCTTCAATTTTCATTTTATCGAGTGCAATAAATATTATTGCATTAATTATTGATAGTTTGAGTTTATAAGTTACTGTATTTAGGTTATCCGTTTGTATAAAAATATTATCAATAAAGGATACTTTGGATACTCCCATAGGCGGCCTAGTAATACCAACAAAACCCGGTATATATCCTTTTTTAAAGAAATTGCACAGAAATTCTTGACTTGCATGATTGCATTCTAATAGATCAATATTAAAATCTCATATTACTAAATGATTTTTAATATTTTTCTTTGTTATTAAGTATTTGTTTAAATTTAATATAAATTTACTCTTTGGTATTCCATGTGATCTACACATAGCGGAAATTTCAATATTACTACTATTAGTTAAATTAATTCTAGTATTTACAATCTTAATTCTACCCTGTTGAAAGATTTCTGTTCTTTGAACTAAATTCTTATTCACGAAGACAACAACTCCGTCATTTCTATTGATCCTACTATCGTTGTAGTAGGACTTATATTCGTAGTTAGTGCCGATCAATTTATATATATTATGATTCACTTGCTTAATAGTTTCAGTACAAATAACAACCATTGGTTTGACTATAAGGCTTTCAGCGAATATTCTAACATTATCAAAATTTGTATTCAGACTTCTTACATTTATGTGCATAATGAGATCATTTTTGTTACTAAATGCCTTATTTATATCGTCAATACCGCTATATGTCTTTTCTTTTTGCACTGAATCTTTTTGTTTTAAGTTGAGATAATCAAAAATATCCATTATTTAATAATTAGTAGATTTGCCGCTTCTTAACCTTGAATCCCTTTGTTGAGTAGGTGGCTGTTGCTTTGTAGATTTTGCTGTCTTTGTTGGTTTTGGTTGTTCTTGTTTTTGTTTAGGTGTTTGTGTTACTTCGTTCTTGTGTGAGCTTTGAGTTTCTATTATAGGTCCCTGCTCATGGTAAACTAGGCGTACCATCGATAAAGTAGGTCTCACCAGATAGTCAGTGGGCTCTATGTACTTGTTTTTTTTTTCTTGAAAATGCTGCATTGAGTTGAAGCAATAAGGTCGTGTTTGATGTCCAAATTTGTCTTGTATTTATAGTTAGTGTATTCACAGTTTACAAATTTCATGGTATCATTTGTGCAGTTACTGGTCTTGTGATTTTCTGCCTATTTAAGGCATACACTAGTGTTGTTACATTTTTTGCTATTATGTCCAAACCTCCCACAATTGTAACAGGGTCTTATGTTGATCAAGTCATATACTTTGCAGTTCTGGTATCCCACAAAAACCTTGCTTTTATTTTCTTTAATATATTTATGTACCTCAGCAGTAACCTCCATTAAAACTGTAGTCAGATTATTGTATTTATTTTTATACATGTGTAGATATTTACCTTTGTTCGTGAAACTACTAAAATTTCTTGCGTTTATATCTTCCTCATAGTCTTGTCCCTCAAAGTTCTTACAATTGTGAATTCCAACAATTTTAATCTTGGGATTTTTTAATTCATCTTTTCTAACCTCATAAACACCTTCAAGGTTATGTTTTAGCACCTCTTCTGTTAGTGTAACACTTTCACTATTCAAACAGGAGATGATGAGTTCATTCTTTTTGTTAACAGTAGTTAAACACTGGATAACTTTTTCTAGTTTTTATCAGTAGTTAAACACTGGATAACTTTTTCCTAAATGTCAACTGGTTTGTTATCCACATTTTTCACTGTTATCTTTGGCACTTTTTTTCGACTGGCTTAGGAAAACCTGTTATCCCTGCGTACGACATATTTGCTGGTATCATCTCATTTTGCTTAATTTGAATTTTCTCTTTTAACATTTTTTTTTTCATTCAGTTCACTCACGAACTGCTTTAGCAAAAAATGTTCATTCTTGACCGGTTTGTACTTTTCTTCAATATTGATCTCAAGTGAGTCTTGTGGTGTACTTCGCACGACGCATTCAGTAGAAGTTCATTCCTAATTTCTTTTGATATGCTTAGTTTGATTTTAGCAATCTCACTGCGTCGTTTAGGCTTTCCTTATCAATTTTTGAGGTTAGGTCTCTGTTGCTATGCTCTGGACAGATTATTAGATTTTTACTAAGGATCTTGAAATTAGTCGATTGTTATGCTTGGCAATTTCGATGATATACTGCATCACAGATAATGCAAACCAGTGATGTACTTGTTTTTAGTTTTTAATAAGCAAAATTACTATTTCACTTGTCGGGAGGCATCCGCTCTCCCGCCACGTTGACGTCCAATTGTTATGATAAAAAAGATGATTTAAAAAAAATTAATAAAAATTAATATCCAAAACTAAATTGCCAAATGTTTTTAAAAAATGTATGACGATGAAAAACGATAATATCTATTTGCTGTAAAAAAATTTAAGCCAATTTGGTGACTAGTTTCTGAGCTAAAAATCGAAAACCAAAAAAAATGGGTTTTTGATGTCGTACGATTACGGGAGTAAAAAGGCTTTAATTAAGTTGAAATTTTGGGAAAAGATAGATCCTTTGTTTACCTCGGCTAAGTTCTTTTTGCAGCCTATAAAACCAATTAGACTAAAAGGTCTTAAGATTCAAATTCTTTATTTCTCACTCTGTATACACTGTATAACTGAAAATTACTATTTTTGTTAAACCTTATAACTCGTAACTTTATAACCTTATAATCTCATAACTAAAGTTCTGAATGTTTTAAGAAAATTCATGATTTTATGAGGTTATGAGGACGCTATGGTATTTAAAATATTGAGGTTCAACATTTTTCATGAAAATTATATAATTTGATATTGTGACGGGTGCTCCTTCAGTAAAATAATTAAGATGTAAGAGCAATCATTACATTCAAGTTTAGTTTACTCACGAGACTGAGATCGATAACTCCATAAGTTTTCTAGATGTTCTATTGATTAAAGACAAAGGAAAATTAGTAACTGATTGATACACTAAGCCGACCTCCTCTGGCAGATTTTTAAATTACACATCACAACACCCTATGTCTTAAAAAATCGCCATGGCGTACAATCTTGTCCATAGAGCGATGAAAGTATCTAACAAGAAATTTCACAACAAGAACATTCAAAACATCAAAAAATTAATGCACGCAAATCATTATTCACCCGCCTTTGTTAACAAATATATACGAAAAAGAATGTCAACGATAACTTCAACACACATTGTCGAGGCAACAAATTCGCAGTAATGAAAAACGAAATATTGTAAGCCTACCCTATATTCAAGGTTTTTACAAGCAGGCCAGTCATGCATTCAAAGCCCTTAACATCGAAACTGTGCCGAAAATAAATAGCCAAATAAAAAAACATCATTATAAAAAGCAAAGACAAGAAAGATAAAGATATAGAAAACAACCTTGTCTATAAACTTGAATGTAATGATTGCTCTGCTATGTATGTAGGCCAAACAAAAAGGAATGTGTGTATACGTATAAATAAACACAAAAAATCGAACAATACTGTAATTTTCGATCACATCAACAATTTGAATCACACTTTCAATTTCGATAATTACCACATTAAAGGCAGAGAGATCTATTTAAATAGAAAGATACACAACATTTAAATACAGTATACACACACCTCATACATCAGCTGAATACAAAACAAACCTAAGCCATGCTCTGACGTCAGTAGCTGAAGAAATTGTCAACACGGCTGCTCGACTGTCTCCTTACTGCTCCGCGCTATATAAACACGACGAAAATCTTGACTCGCGCAAATTAGAATCGAACAGCTGAGAGAGACACACTGTTCACCTACGTTCTCCCCGCCGCGCGGCGGGAACGTAGTTTTAGTTTTCTTTTTATTGCGACTTTACTTAAATCTAGGGCTTTGAGATCATTGCTCAGTGCGTTGAACACATAAATATCTACATAATAGCTATTCTTTTGAGTAATAGTTCAATGAACTTTTGTTAACTAAATGCTTTTATTTCTAGTATTACTCGTGTTTTTAGGCACGACCGCGACACGGAAGTGCCTTATAGTTTTGTCATCAAAAAATGTGTGAGATGCGATATCTCACGCAATTTTCGACCGATTAGGCTGAAATTTTGGGAGGAGTCTCTTCTCGCACAAACCTAAAAACTAATATTTTTTTGTATAGACTGTCTACGTTTTTTTTTCTTTAAATGCGGGCACAATTTGTTCAATTTTGGCGTGTTTTTTGAATACAAATTTTAGTGTTACACGATTATCTCTGTAAGACTTTAATCAATCAGGCTAAAAATTTGTGTGCGAAAAATGCGCAGAATGCCGTCACCTCCAAAAATCGCTAAAAACGGTTTTTTGACTTTAACTCGAATTCTAAGCATTCTACAAAAAAATGTCTAAGGAAAAAGTTGTAGATATTTGAAAAATACAACTTTTTCCTGTTGACATCAAATCATGAAAATGCTTATAACTCGAGTAAACACCCAAAATCGTTTTTTAACAGCTAAAAATCTAATTATTGGCCATAAACCTTTGCAGCTTTACGTTTACATGAAAATATTAAATGTAAAAGTTGTAGATATTTTCAAAACACAACTTATTACCAAGGCAAATATATTTTGTAAATGCTTTGATGCAAAACAAAGCCTCAAAAACGATTTTTGATAGAAATAGTTTAATGACGATCTAGATGCGAGGCGCCCACAGGCCCCAAGTTTTGTAGGGATATCTCCTTATTATTATATTATTAAGCTTATACTTAAATTCTGAGAATTATCCCGTATATGTATATAAATAAGACAACATAAACGTAATTGTATAAACTCGCAATAAGCGCATGAAATTTGACAACAGATATTTGATATTTTTTAAATTGAATCAGCACAATTTACTTTCAAAATTGGATTATATTGTACTGAACTAGAAAACCTAAACTTAATAATAATGAAAATAACTCAGATTGAAGAAAGGCTCTGAGAAGCCTGACACGTCCCTCTAAACTAACGCTATACTCTAAACAATCAATTTTATAAATTATGCCTTACTACCAAATCAAATCTTGGCTGGACTAATAAATAAAATTCTTCTATTTTGTTCCATGGAATCCTCTTAAAAATATTATCCCTTGCTGCAACTGCTTGCCATTATGTTCAATTTTTTCACCTAAAAAAAGGATAAAATTAAAATTAAAAAGTAACCTCTGCAATGTAAATAATATTCTAAGTGAAACCATTTATGCACTAAATGCATGGTTGTACATACGTATAACCTGCATCTTAGAAACACTGCATCTGCAAAAATAAAAATTATATCAATCACATGAAATGTATTTAAATTATATAGAACATATTGTTCCTGAAAGTTACATACTAACGAAGATGTGTTTTACGAAAAGTTACATACTAACGAAGATGTGTTTTACGAAAAGTTACATACTAACGAAGATGTAACGAACTAGTGTTATCGATGATCAGGCATGAGACCAGTGCCCTTGATTATACTGCTCCCCTCCAGCCAGAGTCTTGATGAAGCTTTTTTCCAACCCCAAAATTGCGATGCTTCAGATAACAACGTCAATAATATCTTCAGTTATACTCTGGTGCATGCAGTAGACTGCGATGCCAATGAATGCAGCGTTGCTCGTACACCTAGACACACAGGAAAATATATTACAAAGTTTTCTCACAAATAATTATTTATAGATTAAGTCCACTGATCGTTTAAATAACAACGAATAACAAAAACAAAAAATGTTTTTAAGTCACATAGTTTATATCTAGAAACAGAAAACTAGCAATATATTAATAATCACTGTTAAAGTACCCGTAAACAAGGAAAGATATTTATTTAAAAAACTGATAACATGCACACTGCATTTCAAATTAAAACTTATTAAAGATATGTTATCAATAAACATACAGTACAAGTCATTGTAATATTTTGAATATTACCATGTCCGATAGTATAAACCTATCTCGAGAGCCATATTAAAGTGGTTAAAGTATCCAATAACATCAATCAATAATCCCAGCAAGCATGAATCCAGCTCCAAGATCATCTAGACGTAGTTCAAGCAGCCAGCAACGCCAACCAGGACAGCCAGGAAGTTCAAATATAGCTCGAGGATTGTCTCTGGGTGGTTAGATCAGCCAGGAACATCAAGCAGCATGACCAGATAACATTGAAATACCTAGAGACGCCTATCACTACAGGGAGAGTAAATCTAGCTCCATGGTCATCTTGATATCTTGATGTCCTTGAAATAGCCAGTAACGCTCTTCCCAGGCAGTGCAAATCTGCTCCAGGATAGAGCATGCATGGTCCAATTAGCAGTGATAATTAGTAAATTAGCACTGTCCTCTGACACAAATGCCACATAGCTACCCGTAGGAGACATGACAATTAAAACACTTATTCAACTCTAAGAACAGATCACACAATCACATAGTCACTGATTTCATTGCACATGACACAATAAATATCTGTTTTAAAGAGGATGAATACAAGAACACAGCAATACTTTTTGTAAATCTGTGTAATAGTGAATCGTCACTTAGACAGCATCTCACAAAAAAAAAAATGTATCAGCACAGCAGTAGAATCAGCAGGAGCAGCAGGCAGGAGTAGTCTCGAAATCAAAAGATAACCTCCAAGCAAAAAGTCAAGTTTCTTGCTGGAGTTACGTATCTTCCCATATTGAAGCATTCTTCGATGAACTGACACTCACAACACGTCAGAACCATTCCAGGTGCATCACTTTTAAATACGTTTTGCACCGTCTTACAAAGGAAGAACCTCGAGCAGCCGATCCGCGAGCTCGCGGTGAGCAGAGGCTGCTTTAAAACACATACAGGCACCATAACAGTACTTCTGATTTTTGAACTACTTATAACACTGCTGCATCGCGTCGTTGTTGTCGTTTTGCACTACGCACTCACTTATAATATCGCCGAAAAGTTAAACCGAGCAACACATTGCGGTTAGCGGAGGCCGGGAGGCTGTTTCGAAGCGTCAAAACACACGGGATCAGAAGGCTGCGTGGACATGTCAGCAGCCGGTCGCTAGATCGATGCGCACAATGTATGCGCAGTAGTCAAGCTCGTTTCGACAGAGCCAACGCGACTTTTTGTTTAAATGATAATATGACGAATACTCTTCCTGTTCAAATTGCGCAAAACCGAGACATAGTTGCTGTTTGGTAATAAATCTATCTTTGTGCAAAATTCTATAAAAAGATAATTATTTTATAAAAAAATTTCTTTTATTGATTTGATTTTTTAATAAATAGATAACAGTGCGAATGTAAAACACAAACGTGTAATATACAAGGTGTTTCATTTTAATCCGACCACGACAAAAAACCATGGAAAAACTAATTTTAACGAAAAATGACCTTAACACAAGTTGAAGGGGGTAAAGGGGGCCATCGAATGACACAAACACCTATGACCTTGAACTCGATTTTCAAGGTCATTTGAGGGTAATTGTGATTTTTTAAAATAGGAACCTCTATTTTTGACCTCTATTAGCGAGCGCATAGCGCGAGCGTCGATGGACATTGCGAGCGCGAATCGTTTTGCGTGCCTTGCATCGCGAAGCGCTGCAAGGCCTCAAGCCACCGCGGCCGTAAGGCCACACGTGGCGCGCTAGTTTTAAATAAATCTTTTAGAGTACAATGTTAAAGGATAAAGACGTTTTGCCATTTTAAATTGTTTACGTCATCCTCATGATTTTTATTCTCTAGTTCATGTAACAACTATGTTTTTAAATCCTGTTTCTGCACTGATTTAATATGAGCAATTACTAACCTTGCTTCATTACTAAATGACGTTGTTTGAATTTGAGGTTAATTTTAAGTCCGAATGTTCAGGACATATTCCAAGGACAGGACTTGATCTTACAGCATTATCTAATTTATCAAATTTACTAAAATAATACACATTTTCACAAATCAGGCATACAGTTGTCTTAACTTCTTGCTTAAGATGACACTTATAGAACAGACGCTTTGGCTTTAGCGACTGGCCTGCACTCGCCTCGGCCATTGTCGAACGACTTTTGCAGCGCGTTTTAATGTACTGGCTGGAGAGGGTGCAAATTTGTACATGAAAGCGCATTATTTAACAAAAAACTTGTGTCAAAAGTAATAGAGCTTGAGTTTTGTATAAATAAAGCCTTAAGTAATTATATCAACTTATATCCTTTACATTTTTTGGAAACAGCTAAGAATTTTTATTTTTTCAAGACTGCACCTATGAAAAAATACTCTTAAAATCTTCATAAAAATTTGTATAAAGTATGGATTATATGATGATACATCATCTATGTAAGGACATTATAAAAATTTTATAAAATATTATAAAATGTGTATAGAAAAAGTCTTTATTTACAATTTGTATACAAAAATGATTCTAAACAACTTGTATACAATGTGCATAGAAATTTTTGAAAAATTCAAAATTTTTGATTTCCTTATATACAGCCTGTATATAAAATTGCGTTTCGTCTTTATTTAAGATAAAAATACACCTCTGCTCATAAAATAGGACAACACTAGCAGTTTTTAATTTCTTCATCAACTTGATATACACAGAGAGCAACTTTTGCCTTGTGCATGCACTTATAAAAGAATACAAAGATCAAGTCTTCGACATCCTGCTCTTGCCCACCCAGTCCTAAGTGAAGTTGTCTATACGCGGAGAATCAGCATCGAGGCCTTGCAGCGAAAGTGCAATGCTAGCAATGCGTACGTGATGCAATGGATGGCTCAAGAAACAGTTTTGTGACATTATACAAAGAAAATTTGTGTTTTACAAAGACAAAAGTTGCCCCCTGACAAATGCCAAAACACTACATTGTTTTGTTTGGTGTCCTTGCGGAAATGCTGGTGTCGAGGCTTAACTTTAAGTAGCCTTCCAGCCCGTGCTCGTTGCCAGGAGTAAGCTTCCTGCCAGAAGTAGACTTTTCCCCCTGTAGCGCTTTCGTTACTGCCCTCTCTACGTGAGCCTATATAGGTAGGTTTATAGAACTGGCCCTGTTTAGATACTCAAAGAAAACAAAGTAAATCCATTAAATAGTTCATTTTCCTGCACAAATTTGTGTAAAGCAGAAATTTTAGGCTTTTCTTCGCGTTTCTACTCACTGTGTAATGTCATTTGCTAGAATTTACTTTTTTCTTCGCGTAGCTGAATTACTATACATTGTATTTTTACAGAATTTATTAATTTATACACTTTTATTTCTTAAAGGAAAAATAGATGAACTACATAAAGAATTATGTACCGAAATTATTTTTGATGCAACTGAAAATTCAGTTATTGAAGATCATTTGTGTCAAACGGAGCCACTGTTTAGTGATGAGGAGGAAGACACCCAAGCACCGTAAGTATTAGTAAATGTTATTTGTAATTCAATATGCATAGCAGATTAAATATCCTTATTATCATCATAATTGTAGCATCATACCTATTACTGGATTAACCAAACTAGAACCAATCACTGAAAATGAAAACATCTATTTAGAAATAGCGAAAGTAAAGAGTAACAATTATAAAAAGATAATTACTACAAAAAAAGACAATTCATTGCCATTCAACATCACATTGGAATCTGAAGAATTAAGATCCGTAATAGAGAATTTGTATTTTGAAATTGATAATGAAACTAGATGTCAAGTTATGGAGAGAATTGTACAAATGGTTGTGGAAGACGAAATTGATACCGATGCAATATCTAATTTGGCATCTTACCTCTCAACAATATTATCAGAACAAATAAATTCTGACATATTTCCAACAGATCATTCGAATGATGAAGCATTTATGGACAGTATAAGCACGCCGCTCTTTGTGATGTTTCGTAATCAGTTTCAATTATGCAAGGAAGAAGATAATAGAAAGAAGTTATTAGCACGAGTTATAGCGGAGATGCAAATAGTTCAGCCAAAAATTGGGTACTTACTATTATATTTTCTCAAAGTGTGGGGAAAAGAAGAAGAAAAACGAGAAGTAGAATTATGGTTTGTACTCATTATTAAATTTATTGAAATGTGTTTTTTTTTTTACAATTAAACGATTCGTAATTCTCACGCCATATTAGGTTGTAACGTCTAACGTTGTATACTACAATAATTTATAGTTTCAAAATCACTAGCAAATAACTTGAAGCAGTTACAAATATTGCAACTGCATAACAACTGCAAAGTTTGATTTCCAGAGCGCTCACTAGAATTAGAATACGTTATGTGTCCAGTTAAAGGCGCCAGTCGATTATAAGTTAAGTTTTAAAATGCAAACAAATCATTTTTATTATATAAGTTTGATTTACTTATACTCGCGTGTGCGAAATTAGAAAACACTGCGAGATTTTTTAAATAAGGTTTGTATAGCGCACGCTGACAATTGGTTTGACAATTTGGTGCATATTCACCGATGTTGTCCAAAAAATGCTATATCGTTAATCACATTTCAAGTATATTCAATCTAATTTTTGAAAAACTGTTATTATTTCTAAAAATATCCAAAGAACAATTTGTGTAGAGTAGAAGTTAAATTGAATGATTGTTTATTATTTCATATTACGTTTCGCGTTTTTAAAATCGTTTACGAGAAACTTACTTCTCAACGATTTCATTTCCAACACAGTATGAGAGCGAGCAACCGTCAAGGATTAATGAAAAGAATATTGAAACTACTTTAACTATTCATTCGTAATAACGCGTATTCATTTTAATATAAAGCCTATCCACTATGGGATAACAGTACGCCCTTTATCATTAATTTCAGGTTACACATTTAATTTATTATATTTAGAGCATCCCACGCGTCTTTTATTCAATCCACAACTATTCTAAAATATCTTATCTACTTTTTAATGCCAAATCTTAATAAAGTTGACTATAATTTTATGAAACGAATTTGATTATTGAAAAAAATAAAAAAATAAAATTTAGCTGGAAATTATCTTGAAAAATAAGCATAAAATTGATACTCTTTACGTGATTTTTAAGTACGTGATACTAACCGAATTATTCACTTATAATAAGCTAACTTTTATGTGGAAGTTTTACTCAATTTTATTCAACTCACTTCTTGATCTCTCTTTCTATCAACTTTTTTCCATCCTCATTTTTTCGGCACTCGTCCCCTATAAAGAATTTCAAAAAAACCTCTTATACCCAGGGCATTAGATTTGTCCAGAAATGTGTTTTTTTTCCAATTCTTACTTTGCCATCTTTTACAAAAAAAGTTTTATCATAAAAGTACTCAGGCTAATTTGTAGAAAATTAAATTTTGAACAAATTCTCTTCCACTATATACCCTCTATGATATTAGAGGGCTTAACATACCCGTATTCCGTAAAGCTTCTCATATCTTATTTGAATTACTTAACATCCTTTTCCTCTTTATATATCCTATATTATATTTAAGAGCTTAACGTACCCGTGTGCCGTAAAGCCTCTCATATCTTTTCCCATTTACTCAACATGCTCTTCCGCCATATACCCTCTATCATATTAAATGGCTTAACATACCCGTATTACGTGAAGCCTATCATATCTTTTTTCAATTACTTAACATCATCTTCGTCTATTATATTAAAGGGCTTAACATACCCATATTGCGTGAATCCTATCATAGCTTTTGTCAATCACTTAACATCATCTCCATCTATTATATTAAAGAGCTTAATATCTTTTGAAGAGGAGAAATAAGAGGGGAAAGATTCAGCTTCAGAAAGAAAGAAAAATCAGAAGGAAAAACAAAGGAAAGAAGTCCAGAAGGTCAGGAAAAGAAGAAAAGGGGAAAAAAGAGAAGGTAGAAGGGGAAGAGGAAGAAGCAGCTGAGAGGTGTAAAACGGAGAGTGAGGCAACGAAAGAAGAAAGGGAAAATACAGAGGAGAAAAAAGAAAGTATGGATAAGGTACAAGAAACACTGGAGAAAATGCGGGAGCTAAAAGTAAAAGAGGCCAACAAGGGAGGGAGTAGAGAAAGGCTGAAAGGAGGCATGCTAATGGCAGTCAGGTTAAAGTATAAGAGAGATAAAGTAGAATAGTTGAGAAACAGATCGGGAGAATTCATAGGGGAGAAGATTCAGATTAAGGGAGAAAAATGGTAGATAGGCTCATATATGAGGGAAGAAAGTGAATGGTGTGGAGATCTGAACGCGAGAACAGGTATAAAGGGGGCGGTATGGATAAAGAAGGGAATGAGGAGAGAAGAGTTTTTAAAGACAGGATAATAAACAAGGAAGGGGAAGAACTTCTGGACAGGATGAAATGAGGAGAGAGAGAGAGAGAGAGAGAGAGAGAGAGAGAGAGAGAGAGAGGGAGAGAGAGAGAGAGAGAGAGAGAGAGAGAGAGAGAGAGATTAGATTTATGCGCAATTATGCGTTTTTTGAAAGTGACGGTGAACGAAGTGTTTCTGATGTGTGGTGGCAGGTTATTCCATAAGTATGAAGCGCTGATATGGAACGAGTTTCTCAGCGTCTCCGTTGCGAAAGCAGGAATTTCCAGAGGTGTCACCTCGCTCCTCACAGGCCGGAGTGTGACGCGGAAGTAAAAAATCCTCTCAGCATTAGCACTCAGCTTGTTTGATAAAGAATAGAGTTCCTCGAGGTGGCATCGACTGTAAATTTGCAAGTCATCCGCATAGATAAGATGGGAAACATCAAAATCAAGGCAGAAACCGATGTCGTTGATATACAATGCGAACAGCAAGGGACCTAAGAGGGACGCCGATGTTAAGATGCCGCGGAGAGAAACGTTCGCTATAGTCACCAACGACGGCCTGCTCTCTCCTAGTGAGATAGGAGGCAAACTAGCGGATGAACTGCTTAGAGAAACCGAAGGTGGATAGCTTTCTCAGAAGCCGGACGTGACATACAGTGTCAAACGCCTTGCTAAAGTCAAAGAGGAGGAGAAGTGTCACTTTCTTTTTGTTTATCCCGACCCTGACATCGTCAGTTAGCTTAATTAGGCCAGGCTAAGTGCTGTGGCCAATGCGGAAGCCTGTTTGAAAGTTGTCTAGTAAGAGTCTTGATTCAAGGTATTGTGAGACTTACCTGTGCACCAGCCACTCCAGGGCCTTGGAGAGAAAGCAGAGAAGTGAAATCGGACGGTAGTCAGTCAGGGCTGTTGGTGAAATGACTTTGTTGAGTGCACGCACAAACGACAATTTCCAGGCAGATGGGAAACAGGGTTCGTTCAGAGACAGGTTGAAAATATGACTTAGTAGGTGAGCGAGAACTGGCAATTCTTTTGAGATGACAATCTGAGGGATTCCGTCGCTTAATTCCCCTGGCCTGAGTGTCAAAGTGCGATACTGCAGCCAATACATCCGATTCCGTTATGGTGCTGAACTCGAAATGCTCCGGGAGGTCAAGACTTTCCAGGGTGAGAAGATAATCCTCAACAGCAGGATCCAACGGATCATTGGAGATCGAGCTGAAATGCTTGTTGAGTTCATCTGTGCTTAAACGAGATGGTGAAGGGGCCTTGGTGGCAGAAATTCCAAGTTTCTCCAGCTCTCTCCAGATCTCGGCAACATCAGTCAAGGTTGACAGGCGTGAATAGTAATAATTCAGCCTGGCTTCCTCGACTTGTTTGTGAGCATTGTCTCTAGCTAGCCTATATATGCGGAGATCCGAATCGAGCCTGGAGTTCCTGAAATGCCTTTAAAGTCTATCTCAATGAATGATGAATGTAGAGGGCCACACCTCCACTGTTCCTGTTTCTGTCTCGTCTGTACAGTAGGTAGTCGTCAAGTGAAGGGATGTGGACGTTCCCTTGTCGCTCAACCAGGTCTCAGTAGTAGCTATTACGTGGAATGGAGAGCGAGTGGATAAGAAAAGCCTGATCATCTCAATGTGACCCGTAAGCGAGTTCGCATTAAAATGACAGGCTCGTAGACCTTCGGACAGAGATACCTTAGAACCAGATGAAGACGTGGCAGATGAGCTTGATGGTGGGTGTGGTGGAATGATGTGTGCGTGTGTGTGTGTTTTGTAGCCTCAGTGTTGGACGATGTTGGCAGCGGGCGGAAACCGGGCTAAAAAAGTCTCCAGCTCGGCATCGGTGTTGATGATGGTAGCACGCTCGCTGTCATCGTTACAGCGCATGTAAAGTCTCCCTTCTCTGACGAACGTTCGGCAGCCTTGCCTCTTTTTGGCTTCTAGCCTAGCTCTTGTACGCAGCTTATGGACGTCTGAGGGGAGCAGCTCGTTGATATTTATGAGCCCTTTATGGTCAGAACTCAGAGCTTTAGCCTCCTCCAGCAAGGTAGCGTCCAATTCGCTAGTGTGTAGCTTGCGTTTCCTGGCATTGGCGATGGCGATCGAGCGTGCAAGCGCACTTGAAGATATGGTAATGGCTAGTGGTGGCAGTCTGCCGTCACCCCTGGCGGAGCTGTTTGTAGCATCAAGCCTCCCCATGGTCCTGACGGATGCTACGTCTCTTCTAAGGACCGTGGGGTCAAGCGCATTCACAACTGAGAAAGCGAGAAGGTACAGCGAGGTTTCACGGGTATAGTGCAAACCCGTGACAACGACTACACAGTTCGAGGTCTGCTCCTGGCGCTTCTTGACCTCGGCCAAATCACTGCGTATCGCTGCAAATCTCTGCAGTGTTGGGCACAGTGCTGCCGTTGTCCTGCTGCATTGTCGGGCTCCTCGATGACAGATCTTGGATTTGTGCCTGCAGCTCGGTGATGGTGGACTCAGCATTGTGTATGAGTTTTGAGTGCAGGCAGCTCATCGAGGGCCTTAAGTCGCTTCTCCAGCGGGCCCAGACGCTGCTCAATTTTAGTTCTGGGTCTTTAGGGCCTCCATTTGAGCATTACGTATGTGGTCCAGTGCTCCACGAATGTCCCTCAAAGCGGCCTCAACGGACGGCGTGGGTGTTGTTACTCCGTCCGAGCGGGTTAGTGAGGGATTTCTCGACGTGTTGGCTGATGGTGGTGCTGACCTCATCTTCTTGTTCACCGGCTGCTATTGTTTGGGAGTATTCTTCCCTGCTGCTGTTGTTGCAGTTATTCCCGTTGCTGATGTTGTGGCAGAGGTGGATTTAGTCCACAGTTTGGCACCCCTGGCGTTGCTGTTGTCTGCACATGAGGGACAGGCTATAATCCGCCTGTCGTTCACCACAATACTTTTGATGTTGATGGTGTTTTGGGACTTGACGTGGTAGTACAGACCACAAAATTCACACTTTTTGGGGTCTTTGTGCTGTATAGGTTGTTTACAGCTGCTGCATGGCTCCACATTCTTCTCGCCGTTTGCACTCATTTTTCGTCGATAACTTACTAGCAGTCGGTAAAGCAGATATTTATAAGAGGATGATAAGTTATCGACGGAGTGAAAGAGTAGGTGTTGTGACTCTTACGGCTAGATGGAGCGTTAGTGGAAAGAGCGTAAAATTATCGACCTCGATCAGTGTGAAGTCGCCTTAAAAGTTCTCCCACGATGCAGCAGATGTCGCCACGATGATGATTGCGGATAGTATGTATCGACGTGAAGGTTGCAAAAAGGAGCGTGCAGAAGAGGGCCCGAAGGCAAGAAGCAGCAGAAAAGCAGTACAAAAAATGATGAATAAGCAGAGCTGTCAACTGTACTCACCAGAGAGAATCTGTACGTCGAGTGTGGCCGTGATAAGGTCATGTCCGTTGATGAAAGGAATGTCTGTCTTCCAGTATGAGAGCAGGCGATCCTGCTCATCAATTATGCATAGGTCAAGACAGGTGTCAGAGTCCTGTCTGTGATGGGTTGCAGCATATGCCACAGAAGTGAGGGAGTTCTCATCGATGAAGGCCCTGATGAAATTGGGGTCTTCAGATGAGGAAAGCTGATCGGCATTAAAGTCACCCATGATGACCTTCGTGGAGTAATTGCGACGCTGTGCCTCCCAACACAGGTGCGCAACACCTAGAGCCTCGCATGCGCTAGGATTTTTCTTTAACGTAGGATTTGGCGCGATCGTCACGTTTGGGAGAACGCTAGGGAGAGGGGAAAATAATCACACAATGGTTAACAGTTTATTGCACTTGTATTTCGTCCAGCCCTTCCCTACAACGCGGTGGCAATGGTGCCTCCCGCGCACAATGTAGCCACACAGGGCTTATGTTGGCGCGCTCACACACGAGCTGCACTCGTGCAGCAGACGGCAGGCCTCAGGCCCAGGTCCAGTCTGTTGACGGCTCTCTCTCTCTCTCTCTCTCTCTTGCGTCACACGTACGTGCTCGACTCGGTTCCCGTCGGTCGACGCGCGGCCAGTGTGATCTGTCTCTCTCTCTCTCTCTCTCTCTCTCTCTCTCTCTGATGCGCGCGCGGGCTATGCCTCTCGCTTGTGGCAAGCGCAACCTGTTGCTGCCGTGCAGCTAGGGTTTTCTCGCTCACGCTCTCTCGCACTCACGCGCGTCTCCTCGCACTGCTCTTTCTCTCTCTCTCGCTCTCTCTATCACGTGCGCTGGCTAGACGCCTCGCGCAGAAGACGTCTAGGTGTGCTCCCGCACTGCACACCGACACTCGTCTTTCGTGTTCGCTCTCTGTCTCTCTCACATACACACGCAGTCGTACGCTCCCGCTCAGCGTATCCTCGTTCAAGAGTGTGCCCGCACCACACTCTTCTCACTCTCGTATTCTCTCTCTCTCTCTCTTTCTTTCGGCTCTCTCTCTCTCTCTTTCGGCTCACTTACGGCTCTCTCTCTCTCTCTCTCGCTTACTCGCTCACTGCTCTCGAGGCTTCCGGTGGACGTCCGTCGGTGCTCCCGTCGTTGCCTCCCACGCCGATGTTGCTGGCTGCTCTGGTCCTCTGGATGATGGTGGCGGACTGGCTGACTTCCTTCCTCTCGTCCGGGCGTTGGCACTTCCTAGTGCATGCGGAGAAATGCAGAATCTCATTGTTGGAATATATCAGGAGAGTAGAAGAATGAGAAGGGATAGAAGAAGAGATTGTAAAGAACAAATAAAGATACGCCGTGACAAAAGTGGAGAGGAAATGAAAGAGAGATTAAATATATGCAAGAGAGATTAAAGAAATTCTACAAGAACAAGGCAAAATCCCGCTATACTTGACTGACATAGAAGAAGATCATGAAGAATCACTGCAAGGTTCAGGTTAGGAAGTGGCAATAAATATTGGAGGTCAGAAGAAGAGAGGAAATGCGGGATGTGTGGAAAATAAGTGAAAACGCTGAAATACGTGGTGGAAGAATGCGAGAAAAAGAAAATATGAGGGACGAAATGGCAAGAAGTATGCGGAGGAAGGAAGACACAGATAAGAAACCTAAGCAAAATAATTTGGAAAAGAAAAAACAATGAAAATGGGCAGGATGAAGTATAAACATGTGACAAAAAACGAAAAGAAATTTAAAAAAGGCGCGCAAAAGCCCATAGGGACTCCCAGAAGAAAAACCCTAGGAGAGGAACGAGAAAGAAACTAGGAATAGTCAGTAAGGAAGAACAGAGAGGAACAGAGGAACAAATGAGAAAAGGAACGAGAAGTGAGGTTAAGTTGGTTAGTTCAAGCAAGAGGAAAAGGATGGAGGAAGGAAGGAGCAAGCTGTGGGAGAGAGGGATCATTGTACACAGAGGAGGTAGATGGAACAAAAAGGAGGATCTGAATAGAAAACTTTTTGAATGGAACGGAGTAGGAGATTAAGAACACGTACAAAAAGGAGACGAAGAAAATAATCTTTGCTAAAAAAGAAGAGATGGAAGAGATTGGGAGAGAGAAAGAAAGGATAAACAAAGAAGGAGAGATAAGGATAGAACAATGGATGAGCTCGGAGGAGAGAAAAGCTAAAAAGGAGGCCATGGCAGTGAGGGAGAGAAAGATAGAAGATGCAGCGAGAAGAGGGGAAGTGTATAGAAAAGGTGACATCAGGGTGAGGGTAAACGGAATGGAGTTCGAGTGAAGAGAGGACGAAGGAAGAATCAGAAAAGTAGCGGAAAAGAGAGTAGAAACAAGGAGGAGGAGAGAGAAGCCAGAAGGAAGAAGGTAGATTACAGAAAAATGAGAATGAAAGCATAATGAAAGCACCGTAAACTGTTATGCAGGTTAAGTGAGAGTGCAAAGAGTGTTAAAGCTTATATGTTTACTTTTTATTTTAAATATATAATTTATTTTGAATAAAGAAAAAATACTTTTATTTAATAAGTGACTTCTGACATGATTTTTAACGTAAATTATCACGTGAGAAATCGCGCCTAATAGTCACGTGAGAATTCAAGTGATCTATGACGTGGTTAATCGCGTGATAAATCACGTGATTTTTCTCGTCATGGAAAGTTTGGGGGCTATTTGCGCGTGGAATATTGTGTGTGTGTTTTTATTTGTTTTTATATGTCGTAGGCAGAGCAAGCTCTGCACAAGCGGCCCTCCGACACCGGATCCCCACAGGTAGTATCGTTGAACACTACTTCTGTGAGGTCCTGTAACTAGCCTTTTTAGCTTCTCCTTTGAAGTTTGACATTTCCATACATCTCCCATCCACCAAAGTGATAGGAGTTCAGGATCAAACACGTCTTCTTCATTCTGCATCGTCCTGCCGTCTTCTTCATTCTGCATCGTCCTGCCGTCTTCTTCATTCTGCATCGTCCAGCCATCTGCTTCCTGCAGCATCGACCGGCCATCCTCAGGACAGACTTAACCCCGACACCTACGTTCCTCTGCATTGAATGAGGGAGTCTCGGCTAAACGCAGTTACCTACGTTCCTCAGCATCGGTCTTAGGAACACTTAGAGGTACTCAACTCTGTGACCTACGTTCCTCTGCATTAGTCCGAGGAGCATTTCGTATCTACTACTTAGTGACCTTCGTCTAGAAACAGTTTTACTCAGCTGTTTCGCCTTGCCCTTCCCTTCTATTCTCCTCGTCATTTTTAACCTTCTTGAAAATGGTCCTTACGTAGTTGTTAACTGCGCACCAGCCATCCTTCGACGCTAGCATAGCTGTCATCATTGACTCAGGGGTCGCCCTAGTCTGAAGGTAACACTCGAGTTCTTCTCGTTCCATTTCGTATCGCGAACAGTCACAGAAAACATGCTCCGCATCTTCGTTTGCGTCCAAACATACTGGGAAATTTGGATTGTCCTCTATCTTGAAGCGGTATAGGTAGGCTCGAAAGCACCCATGTCCGATCAAAATCTGCGTAACGTATATAGTATATATATAATAGTAATTCACTTTCCCGTGTTGTCTATTAGTCTAGCCAACAATACGTGGTATGAGGCGGTGCGTCCATCGCTCCTTTTCACTGGAGTCCCATCGTCTTTGCCACTCACCTAGTATTTGTTCCTTCGCAGATTTTTAAACTTCCTTTTGAGTATTGTCACAATGCTGGTTTTCTTCGTATATATTTTTTCGTTCTGTTGCTAGAAGGTCAATAGGCGGCATACTTAAGATAACGCACACTACATCTTCTGAAACTGTTCGGTAGGCAGAAGCGACCCGCAATGCACTTCTCCTATAAACTGTTGACAGCTTTCGTGCATAGGACTTTACCAACATAGCGTTCGCCCATATTGGGGCACCGTATAATATAAATGATGTAGTTACATTGGTTAGGAGTAACCTTCGACCCTGCGTTGGCCCACCTACATTTGGCATTAGTCGCGATAGTGCAGCATCGACTTTTGCTGCCTTATTGCTCACCCTCTCGAGATGCTGCTTAAACGTTAGTCTAGCATCCATGGTAATTCCCAGGTACTTAATAGTCGGCTAAGAGTCTATTTCGTGTTCGTCCACTGTCAGCGTAATTTTCTCTATTTCCTTCCTATTAGATATAAGGATAGCCTCCGTTTTATAGCTATCAAGCTCAAGTCCAGTATGCTATAGCCAATCGTGGATTATACCTACTGCCTCGTTAGCGATTTTTGTCACCTCTTTTGCTTTGCTACTACCACTACTGCAATGTCATCTGCAAACCCTACCACCTTTGCCCTTTTGGGTAGCTGTAGCCTTAGTACTCCATCGTACATAATGTTCCATAACAATGGGCCAAGCACTGACCCTTGTGGGACCCCTCCTTTACTTGATTAGTTTTCGTGCCGTTCTCTGTGTCATACAATAGGGTTCTGTCTTTTAGGTAGTCAGACAATCCTTCTTATATATGTGGGTACCTCTTTTTTCCTTAGTGCCTCGTGTATCTTGTCCCAGCTGGCTGAGTTAAACGCATTTTTAACATCCAGTGTAATAATAGCACAGTACTTCTTGGATTCTCCTTTTTATCTTTTTCCTTCTATTACAATTCTAGCAGTGTCGACTACTAAGCTTACGGCGTCAAGAGTGAAGCGTTTTTCCCTGAAGCCATACTGATATTTCGTTAGTGCGCCTAGATTTTCAATGACTTGGTCCATTTAAACGCTGATTATGCACTCTAAAATCTTGCCTAGGATGTCCAGCATGCATAGTGGTATGTATAAGGCAGCTTCTCCAGGTGGCTCATCTCCTTTTGGTAGTAGCACCAGGCGTTGCTTCTTCCAGTTCTTAAGAAACATCCCTTTTTCGAGACATGAATTGTACAAATCTACAAAGACATCAGGGCGTGCTTGTATATCTTGTTTCAATGCAATATTGGATATGCCATCCAGGCCGGAGCCTTGTTGTTCCCAATTCTTTTGCATGCAGCCAGTAATTCCTCTGTGGCGATTCTTGGAATGATTTGGTCATTTGCCTTCGCATTAGAAATAGTTATTACTTCTAGTTAGAGTGGAAACAGTGTGGTCACTATACGGTCCAGCAATTCCAGTCTTTCAGGGGGGGGGGGGGGGATAACCTCCCTTTATCTTCTTCATTACCACTTGGTACGGTCGACCCCAGGGATCCAGCTCGATATCGTCCTGTAACTCTTTAAGGCACCGTCGTTTATTTTCTCGGTTTTTTTCTTGAGTATCCGTTTAGCATCCTTCATTTCTTTGTTTAAGCCGTCTACTATTTCTCTACCTCGATCAGTCTTGTAGTATTTCTTTTGAGCCCGTTGTTCCCGTCTTCTGGTTCAATGACACTTGCTGCAGGCAGCGTTAATTTCTTTATCCCACCAGTATACTGTGTGCGTGTGCGTTTGTGTGTGTGTGTGTGTGTGTGTGTGTGTAAAGCCGATTGTACACTTCCTGTCTTTTGAGGATTTTTCTAGAGTCTATTTAATCAGAGTCTGTTGAAGTGTGTACGATTGCTTTATTGCTGCTCTGAGCAAAGGGACTCAAAATCCATATACCATATATATATACACGTGCAGGGTCACCTCACTTCTAACGTTGCTCGGTTGATTAAGTGTTGCGACGCGTAGCCTGCTCGGCTACACGTGTACACTATCACCAACTTATCCGCACTAGTAACGTTGTTCCCTGCTGCAATGTATCATACAGCAGAGGAGCAATAACAATTGTTATTGCAGCGCCGAGGGAGATAACCTCACCTGCCAACCACGTGGAGCAACGGTGGCTCCCCTGCAGGGTTGGCAGGCGACTAGGCGGTACGATAGAGCCGCCGCGGTCTGTCAGGCGTGGTCGAGTACCTCCGTACCGACACAACCAGCCCACAACTGCTCCTGCGCACACCAGGAGTCGCGTCGCGACACGAACAAGCGGTTTCGGGATACGTACGGTGCGCGGCACGAGGCGGACTAACGAGTGCGCATCGCGGCCGCGCATCTGCGAGCATACCGCGTTAGCCCGGCGGGCTGAGCGGTGGGGAGGAAGAGAAGGCGCGCGGAGAGAGGGGCTCGCGCGCGAGGGTTTTCGACCGCCGCGAAGCCGACACGGTTAGTGGGGGGAACGCGCATACACCACTAGCGCGCACCACTAACCGAGCCATACCGTAACACTGGTGCTACCCAGTGCGCTAGTGGGAGTCCCATGCACCCCGACTGCACGGTGACTTATCTATAACTATAGCGCTAGATGACGCGTCAGGACGATACTACGTGTTCGCACAGTCGCTCTCCTGCTCGTTCGACGTGGACGGAAGGGAGCGTTCGTGCGTTTGACGACGGCGGTGTCGCACCGTCGTTAATTAATATAGAGGGCGCGGATTCGGGTTTTTCCCGGCAGAACAAGACTTCCTTCTTGGTCACTATCGTCTCGACCGCTGAACAAGCCATACCGACTCGCAACCGTCAACCATCTCTCCAGGCGAATTTTGAGGTGGAGACAGAGGAAGCCGGCGGACAGCAGTAGGAAGTTGAAGAGAAAGAAGAAGGCCGTGTAAGTTGTTGAATATCCGACACGAGGTTCTCTAATTATTGTTCGTTGGGTGTATTGGTTGAGGTACGCGACGCGAAACTAAGTACGAGTGGCAAGAACGAGTGAATACTCGCACCAAGGCGTTGGGACGCGGTTGATATAACGAGATCCCGCCATTTTAATAAACCGTCGCGCCGCTGTCGATTGCTAGTCAATCCAGCCGAGTACTCGGGAGATTATATGAGCCGTCTGTTGGTCGCAAGCGATCTAGATACCGTGTAGTAATAGCGTGGCGACGCTGTCGATTGCTAAGCGATCCAGAATCATGCGAAGAGAGTTTTAAGCCGCTGGGTATCGGTCACGATCCAGCAACGGTCTTGGCTAGTGCGTAGCGCCGCTGTTGATCGCCAAGCGACCCAGCCTGTATAATAGAAAAGGTCGAGCACATCACAATACGAAGCCCGAGACGCTGTTGATACGCTAAATCCGGCAACCCTAATCCTTAATAACGCGTCAGTTGGCGTCGTCGTGGGGCGAACGACAGTAGTGCGGTTTTCCAACGAATATTAGTCATGGTCCCGAAATACTGACGACTGTGCTTTATCGCGACAGAATAGCTCTATAGTAGTCGGTTGTCGAGACGTACTATAAGATTTTTGCGCTTTTCAGCACGTAAACTATTGCATTAGGACGAGTGCGAAAATACATCACCAGCGAGACCAGGGAACAAGCATCACGGTTAGACGCCATCTTGAGGGACGCTGCACAGTGGGCCAGAAAATCAAAAAAGTGATCACGGGCTGTCTTTACTCGAAGAAATGCTTGAAAAAAAAATTCAAGGGTAGGAAAATCTTCGTCAGAATGCCTAGTTTCCGAATCCGTTTCCCCCGAAACCCGCGGACGTCTATATTTTTTGTCCCACCTCAAAACCTGACTTTTTCGCTTTTGCCCATCCCAATCTGCGCGATTTTATTATTCTGTTAATATTTGGTG
>JAZHPH010000109.1:0-67143 GCA_037356405.1 Nasonia oneida
TTGTTTCATTGAAAAATATTAATTTTAAGCCGAGATATTAAAAAAAACGCTTTTTGGGGGTTAACTTTAGGGGAGGTTTTTACCCCTTAAAAGTGAAAATTAGCCGATAAAAAAAAATACGTGTCTCTTATTTTTTTATGTTCTACAACATATATGAAAATCATCAAAATCGGTGAGTTCGGGTTGGGTACCTTTCCTTGTTAGTAAGGGAGCGAGAACCAGCAATGCTTTTGAAATAACGACCTGTGGGATGCCGTTACTTCCCCTAGTCTGTGTGTCGAAATGCGATACCGCAGCCAACACATCCGATTCCGTTATAGTGCTAAACTTGAAATGTTCCGGGAGGTCTAGACTAGAGAGAGAGAGAGAGAGAAATAGATAGATAGATAGATCTTTATTTGCTCAAAGCAAAAAACAATACAATTCATTGAGATCACATAAGACTGTGTCTCACACAAACTAACAAAGAGAGAATATAAAAATATAATTACAGCATTTTAGAAGGTAAAATTGTTTGTCCTACACAGATTCAAATACTACTTTGGTAAAAATACCATCCCAAAAAAAATCACATTTAGTCATGTTAAATATCACAGTATAAATTATCACAATAAACCTTACTAACTTTACGCTGTACACGTGAGGTTTGGTCATAGACCTATCTGTATTGCACCTTTAGTATTAGAGTACATAATACTGAAAAATTATTACGGCCTATAGGCCGAGTCAGACTAGATTAAAAACGCAGCGCCAGAGGGTTCAGAGTCATCACGATTCGATGGCCAGCAGATGTCGCCGCAGTGCCCCCTTGAAGGAGGCGAGGGATGGTATATTTCGCAGGGCAGAAGGGAGAGAGTTCCAGAACCGAGCGCCCTGGACCTGGAAGGCTCTAGCCCCGGTCTCGATGTTCACAGTAGGTATACTTAGTTCCGGAGGAACTCCTCTGTCAGAGGGTCTCGGGTTGTATTTAACGAAAGATGAGGCCAAGTACCCAGGTTCACCGATTCGAATAACCTTGTATAATAAAATGGCCTCAAACTAGAGCCTTCTGGAATCGGTGCGTAGCCATTCAAGACGCCTCCGGTAGGGACTAATATGTTCATCCCTTCTAACCCCGAAGATGAATCTCACACAAGAATTGCTCAGTCTCTGTAACCGTATTCGTTGTTCGTTAGACGCGTCCAGGATGGTCACAGTACAGTAGTCCAAGTGTGATTGTATGAGTGTCTCGACTAGCCTTCTGCGGAGAGTCTCAGTGGTGCAGCCTCTGATAAACCGCAAGCTATACAGGGCTTTGTTCACGTTTTTCGTAATGGCATCCACTTGAGGTTTCCAAGTAAGTTTAGAGAGAGAGAGAAAGAGAGAGAGGGGGGGGGAGAGAGAGAGACTGCAGATTATAGATTATTTAAGTAAGTTTAGAGAGAGAGAGAGAGAGAGAGAAAGAGAGAGAGAGAGAGGGGGGGAGAGAGAGAGATTGTAGATTATAGATTATTTATTGAAATGACTAAGGACTCTGTGGTCCATTATAGTTGCACTCAAGGCAGTTTACAAACATTGTACAAATATGTCGCAATCAAGACGGCATGCAAGCCGCGTGAAGCGCCGTCGCGTATAAAGAATTGGAGGTAAAATACTATTAATATTAAAAATATAAATAGATACTGTACTTAAATTCTATAAGATAAAATATTAAAACGTAAGATAAGACGCAAAAGTATGACATAAAAATAAATAAGTTAATTAATTTACGCTATTAATTTACTGAACAATGTAGCGAAGCATCTCCGAGAAATGTTGGCACATTGCTGTTTTAGAGTGAGAGTATTATCCAGCGTAAACCCTAGGAGTTTAAGCGACTTGCATGGCTCAATAATTTGCCCCTCGAATACTATGTCCGGGGGATTTCGTGCCACTACTTTCGTGCTAAATCCGCGGGTACCGAACCAGACCATTGGCACCTGACCAGCGATACACCGCATCAAGAATATCGTTAGCCCTCGTCACCAACGAGCCGACGTTCGCAATTTTGTCACGGAGATAAAAACAGAAGTTGTCTGCATATAGATGAAATTTGCAATTAATGCATACGTCGGGAAGATCATTGATTAATAACATATAAACAGTAGGGGCCCAGGGAGAGAGCTCTGGGGAACCCCGCACATTCTCTGCAAAGGGAAAGATGACTCGCCTTTTGAAGTCACTACAACTTGCGAGCGATCTAAAAGAAATGATTCAACCCAATTACAAGCCGAATCAGAAAAGTCGAAGGCGTAGAGCTTTCCTTGAGCAGCGCAATGTTCACCAGATCAAAGGCTCGTGATTGATCGACAGAGATTAGTAGAGTCACCTCGCCCATGTCTATCGCTTCGCGAACATCATCCACGATGCAGGCAAGAGCGGAGTGCGTGCTATGCCCCTTTCTAAACCCTGATTGAAACGGGTTAAGCAGGTTTTTGCTGTTGACAAATTTCATAATTTTGTTGCATGCGATAGATTCCAGGATTTTGGAGCACATAAAATACTGATAGGCCTGAAGTCTCCAATACTAATTGGCTGGCTTACCTTCGGTAATGGTCTAACAATAGCACGCTTCCACTGACTATTAGGAAAGATTCCCGATTGAAGTGAGGCATCAAAGGTGTTTATGAGTGCAGGCATATACAGTGAAGAGATTCTTTCAAGAATCGCAGCGGCAGAGCGTCTGGGCCAATAGCATTCCAGTGCGCAGAGTTGAACGCCTCGAGAACTTCCTCGTCCTGAACATGGTCGAGGAAAAAGCGGTCGTCAAAGGCTATAAGATCCCTAGGCCTTGCATCGTGCAGCGCGGCTGGCGGGTTATCCCCGATAAAGTGTCGATTGAACTCGTCGGGCGTAGCGGGCAAACCAGCTTGACGGTCCGATTTCTCCTTTAAACCCATCTCATCTACAATTTTCCACATACCTGGCGTTCCTAGTAATCTGCTTCACCCTATTACGCAAATTCTTATACGTACGCTCGTACTGAGAGTTTTTGAACTGCCGAAAATCTCGCCGAGCCTCATTTCGAGCCTCGATAAGAGCTCGAATTTCATCCGCCAGCAATGGAGAGGGGCTCTTGCTGGCAACGAAGGTGCGAAAAAGGGCATGCCTATCGTACAGGCTCAATAATGTAGATGTGAGAAAGTCGACTTTCTCGTCAATGTTAGCCAATTGTGTAATGAAGGACCAGTCGATCGCTACCAGGTCACGGTGAAAGGCTTCTAGGTTGAAATTCTTGAAAGAACGTCGCCTGATGGTTTGCGGCTTGTTCAATGGAACTGCTAAATCAAGAGTGACGAAGAGAACTTCATGCTCGGAAATCCACGGGTGCCGAAGTAGAGTAAAACTTAGAGGCGGAGAAGCGCTATAGACGCATATATAGTCGATAGTCGACGCACAGTTGTGCTGATTATGAGTCGCCTGAAAGGGTACTGGCGTTAGGCCACAAACGTATGAGGAGCCTGTGCGAGAATGCCACGATTTGTCGACCGACTATGCCACTCAATATTGAAATCACCCATGAGAATCAATTGGTCATAGGGCTCGTTACAATTTAGGATAGCCTCCTCAACATCCGACCAGTAGCCCACTTTTGGGGGGCTAAAAACAAGTGTACAGAGCAGTCTAAGCTTGTCCAATGAGATCGAAACCAAAAGAAATTCAGGGCGTTTGCGGTATACATTTAGTCTGAGAGAAGAGTCAACAATTTTGCAACGTGCGGAATTAGAGACATACAGTGCCACACCTCCACCTGCCTTATTGGCCGGGAGTCTATCATGCCTTAGCAGCGTATAATGCGAGATATTCACCATTTGATCAGACTTGTCAGGCAGAGAGAGAGAGAGAGAGAGAGAGAGAGAGAGAGAGAGAGAGAGAGAGAGAGAGAGAGAGAGAGAGAGAGAGAGAGAGAGAGAGAGAGAGAGAGAGAATGAATGAATGAATGATAACAAGTTACAGTAGTAATTAGCATATCTTTGGCAGAATGTAAGCTATTCTCATTTAGCATAGCTATTAGCATGAGCATAGTGCGATTGTAATAAAGAAATTAAATTTAAATTTGAACTTAAACTTATATTTATGATGGTAGTACTAATATATTAAACTAATTATTAAGGGGTCCAGCCTGGGTTAAATCCTACAAAAAAAACAACAAAATATTCGTCCGATAAAATTTTTTTCTTTTTACGTAAATTAAAAAACAAAAAATATCTACTGTAAATATTTACACTATACACTATTTCTACTGAGAAATATCATATATATATACCATACAAAATCACTGACCAAAATTCATGACATTTTACTATATAAATAAGTGTTTTTAGCCACTTGCCTCAGACCTAATGAAAGACATTTCAAAAAAATATTAATTAAATATTATTATCCATACGTTGTATACGTAGCTAATAAATTTAATTAATATTTTTCATACTGTACTTGTTGCTAACAAAATTTAATTAATATTGCATGGAGCCCTACAAAAGTGATTCGCTACCGTCGAATACGAATGAGAGTCACAGTTTATAAATTATGCTATGACTAGAATAGATATAATTAGACAAATAAATAAGGGATGAATACATACAATAGGAGCGCTCGAGGTGAATGCTAAGGGTCAAGATCAAGAAGGTGTCGACGCACTGCACCCTTGAAAGTATTATACGACGGCAGATGGCGAACGGACGGGGGAAGGTAGTTACAGAGCTCAGCGCCCCGAACCTAGATAAGAGGGATCTCGCATACGCACAGCTTTATACATTAGCGGGAGTCCGAGCGAAGCCAGCGCAGGAGTTTTCGGTAGGGGGTTATATGTTCATCCCGTCTAAGTCCGAAAATATATCTCACACATGCATTACTGAGTCTTTGCAAGCGAGTCCGTTGTTCGTTAGACGCGTCGAGACACACCACCGTGCAGTAGTCAAGATGAGGTTGAACTAAGGACTCGACTAATCTCCTGCGAAGCGTCTCATTAGTGGCAGCCCTGATGAACCGCAGACTGTAAAGGGCTCTGTTTATTTTCTTAGTAATCATGCCCATCTGTGGCTCCCACGATAACTTACTATCCAGAACAACACCGAGACTCACAACCTCGCTGCTGAAAGGGACGAACTCTCCGTCCTTTAACGCAATGCCAGGCAGGTTCAACGACTCAAGATCGTTCACATTTCTTCTGGATCCAAAGAAAATTGCCTTTGTCTTAGATGCATTGAGTCTCAGGCCAGAGCGCTCGGCCCACTCAGCCACCACTTGTGCCGCATTAAACAGTCGAGTCATGCCCTCCTGAAATCTATCCTTGGTGGTATCAAGATAGATCTGGAGGTCATCTGCGTAGAAAATGTGTTTAATCGTACGTCCGTCAAGTAGGTCTTGTAGGTCATTCACGTATAGACAAAAAAGCAGAGGGCCCAGGACGGAACCCTGTGGAACACCCAGATTAGTTTCAAAGTAATCAGAACAACCGCTATTTTTTGTAACGACCATCTAAGAGTGACCTTGTAAGTAAGATTTGATCCACAGAAGAGCCGCCCTGCAGAAACCCATCTGACAAAGCTTGTGAAGAAGCTTCGTAGACGAGGTCGTATCAAAAGCCTTACTGAAATCAAATAGTAAAAGGAGAGTAACTCTCCTTTTGTCCAGACTAGTAAGATACTCCATGATTTGGTCATGGGCGATCTTTTCGAGGACCTTGGAAAGGAAACAGAGCAGAGCTATAGGACGGAAGTCCGACTCCGTTGAAGGGGCAGCCTTCTTACCAAGAACAATGAGCTGCGCCCTCTTCCATGCCCCCGGAAAGACCCCCGAAGCGAAGGAGGAGTTAAAGATTTTAACTAAAAATTCTCCAATAGCCGGAAGAGCCATGGTGATCACTCGTTAGGGACCCCCCCCCCCCCCTTGCCTGCGAGGAGAAGTGCGAGATAGCAAGGACAACATCAATAAAATTAATGGGTTTAAAATAAAAACCTTCTTCATCCGTAGCCATTATAAGGTCCATCGCATCGTCAATGTTTTCGAGAGGGGAGGAGGAGATCCCGGCGAAGTGAGCATTTAGCGCCCCGGCGAGAAACCATGAAGTTCCTCCTCCTTGCTTTTAGGAAGGAGGCCGAGGTGACGCATTTCTTTCCAGATATTCTTATTATTGTTAAAAGCGTCTGAGAGATGTTGTTGCATATATAAATTCCGCTCTTCTATTATTCGTACGTCAAGATTCGTACCTCCTCACTGAGTCGAAGAAACTCACTAAGAAGCTCAGCACGGCCAGTACGTTGATAACGTCTGTGCGTAGCGTCTCACTTGTCCATGAGCAACCTCAACTCAGGACCAAGCCATGGAGCAAGTGTTTTGTTAGGACAAGCCTTTTTAAGAGGCGCCAATTCATCAGAGAGAGAGAGTAGAGTAGAGTTTATTTTCACAAAGCGACTAGGAACTCAGGGTCCGTTATAGTCAGTGATACAATATGATACAATATGCTCTGGAAGAGCTGCCGAGGTGGACCAGCGTTAAGGTCCTTACAAAGTTTGACGGAATGTGAGAGAATACAGAGTATTTAAAATTAAACTTAAAACGAAAGATTAAAATAGTCAATAAATAATAAATAAAAATTGCGCATTTCTATTTTATACAAATAATATCGAAGACTAGATGTATGTACAGGTAAAATAACATATTTTAGTAGTATAAACGAATAAAACATAGACATAGACGGATAAAAATAGACACGTGTTAAAATAGGCGCAGGCTACTAAAAGAAAAATTTATTAGAGCTACGATCGACTATTGAAGTTGAGGATCGGCAAGGGCAGAGCGTTCAGCTAGATGCGCTTTAAAGGTAGACGGAGGGTATTTAGCTTTATGCAACTCGCGGATTTCCTTGGCGAATTTCAGAATACAGAGGTCAAGTGCACTGGCTCTTTTGAAACCAAGGACCTCTGTGTCCCGGAATTTAAAGTGATTACGTAGGTAAAAAGGAGTATTTGACCTCAAGGTGGTAGCCAACAGGTTCAAGGTTAAGAATCTGAGCCTGCACTTGTACGATGCAATCCCGTATTTCTTGTACGCGGGCGAGATGTGATGATGTCGTTTAATCCCCTCAACGAATCGCATTGCGGCGTTTTTGCAGCGATCAAGTTTGGTCGCAAGCTCGTCAGTCAACCCGAGAAACAGGGCCGGACAATACTCGAGATACGGAAAAATAAGAGTTTTTACAAGTAAAAGTTTCGTTTCGCGAGGAAGAAAGAATGCGTTTTTCCTGAGGTGAGAGAGAGCCGCGAAACATTTCCTGGCCGTGAGGGTGCATTGCTCTCTCAAGGTTAGGCAGCTATCAAGAGTAATACCCAGCAACTTGACCGATTCGCAGAGAGAGAGAGAGAGAGAGAGAGAGAGAGAGAGATGACCATTTATTTAACGCCTTGGTCGGCAAGACTGTATGGCGTGAAGCAGAGATATACTCTAGATATATCCATGGACTGGCGCATTATAGTATATGATAGCGAGGGTCGTTGCGTAGTATGATTAGCAAATCGACTAGACTAGTTTACGCATTAATAATGATAAATGTCTCTCATTTCCAAAATAAACAAAATAAATCATCTCTTATAAATAAATAATAATGATGCAATGTGATATACACAAGACTTATAAACAAATAGAACTATTTCTTAACATATGAAATAATGCATACATACTAAATTAAAATCTAAACTATAATTACACAATTTACTCAACGTAATATTGCTCGCGGGTATGTAGATGTTCAAACAGCCGACTCTTGAAAATATCTAAAGTACTACTAAGCCGTATGTTAACCAGCAAAGAATCCCAAAAGTGCATACGTTGAATAATAAAAGAGCCTCTGTACATTTCGATAGAGGCAAACAGGATCAAGAAAGCGGATGATTCGCATCTAGCCGAGCGACGCACCTGATCGATCACCTACGGAAAAATTCAGCTAAATAGCTCGGTCTGTTGCGCGTAAAGATTTTGTACAGCATTATACCGAGGAAATAATTTCGCCTTTGCGCTAGAGATAACCAATTTAATTTCGCATAGGGGCCGAGCGCTGAGCTGAAGTTGAAAATAAACTGTACGGCCATATAATTGCACAAACGTTGCAGCTTCACTGCTAAGTATAGTCCGGGAGATTGTGGTAAACCACGCACGCGTATAGTCATAATACGGCATTAAGAAAGAATTAACTAATTGGATTTTGAACTTCGACGATAGGCAATAGCCTTTAAAGCGCAGGCCGTACAGTACATAATGTGCTCTAGCACATACTTGGGAAATATGGCCGTTCCACGTGAGGGTCTTCGAGAACATCACTTCTAGGTTTTTACTACACTAGGAATAAAGGCGCGCTTCGCGCGCTCTTGATTCTATCTCTGTCTAATAACACTGGTAAAAAATCTACCATAAGTGTTGGGCGGCACACTAACGTCTGCTAATATTTTATAAGCATGTAACATGTTATTAAATCCCTCAAAACTATTTTTTAATAAATATATTAATAATGCTCAATGTCGTCATCATTAGTTTGAATAGTGAATTTGAAGAAAAGTTCAGTATAAGAGTCAGTGGGTTTGTCTATCATTACAATGCCATTTATTTGCATTATAAAAAAGCTATACAACTGAAATTTTACACAGATACTTACTATGCTGCCTAGAAAACATTTAACCTACATGATTATGATTTAACTGTTTTCGTTCATATTTTCACATCCAGGCTCATGCGAATTTTTTAATTTAGCGTATCAAATTTTGCTTATAGACAGTTTCTAGTGTATTTTTACATGAAGAAAGTGATAGGTATTTTAGCTTAGTTCGATTTTTTATTTTAGTTAAGTTCGATTCAACTTTGAATATCTTTTCACAATCACGGAAGAAATCTATATGCAAAATATGAGCTCTCGAGACCTGTTAGTTTTTGAATGAGAATAAATGCAAAAATGGAAAAACAGGTATCGGTCTCAAAATCTCTCACAACTATTAAAAGTCAAAATTCTAATTAATGCCTTGATAAAAAAGCTAAAATACCTATCACTTTCTCCATCCGAGAAATCCAGAGGAGGATCGACGAGTAGGATGACAATATTATTGACTAGAATTGGAGGAATCGTATCTTGATCAATCCGCAGGTGGTGCTGGATAGTACCCACAAGTATAGCCTTTGTCTTTACAACGTTTAGTAGTAAGTCGTTTTCTCTCGACCAAGACACAACAGCAGCTGCGTCCTCGTTGAGCTTAGCTACTGTGCTCTCAAAATCAGTGGGATGCCATTGGATATATTGTATAGCTGTTTTTTTTTGCTGATCGCTTTGTTCATTTTTGGTAATATTGTCCCTGGTAGAAATTCGATTCCTACTCTAAAAAAGTGAGGAATCATCCTTCTATTCGTTCTCTGATTGGTTGTCGATTGGACAATAAGATTACGAGATAGATGGCGGGACACACGTGATAGTTTGTTTCTAACCTATAAAAACGTTTAGTATAAAGCAGAGCGCGCGGAGCGCGCATTGATCTTACTAGTATTATTAAAATGGGCTGGAAACTATAAAATGACTATGAGAAATAGCCTAGTCATAACTTGTGATGAAACGCTTTTTCTACCATTTCTTGAGCATTGGTTGGAATAAACATAACCTTAAATCTTTCATATTGGTATTAGTCCTTGTGTGGTACGCTAATTGCAAAGAGGCTTACGGATTTTAATCGATTTCCAAACGGTTTACGCAATTAACAGTCAATTAGAGTTATACAAGACTATTCTCACTTCAATAAATGCGTAAAAAACGTCCGAAAAAGCATTTCATCGCTGATCGAAAAATAGACCAATTTTTCGGCCATCTCGAGTAATACGAGGTATGTAGCAGCTTTGAACTATCGTCGATTTCTGTATTCTTATTTCTAGTCTTAGACTCAGTTAGTAAGTACCTATTTTTAAGTTCGTTATAGTGATATATAATCAACTTTAGTGTGAACGTTTGTTTGATATTCAAAGGATCGGTCATTGAAAAGTGATGTTAATAGTTTTTAGTAACTTAGTTTGAATATTTTGTAGTAGACTTATCGTGGTTTTGCATGCACCTCTCCATGCTATTATTCCATGACTTATGTTATACTACGAAAGAAGGCATAATAGGTTTTCATAAGTGTATCCATATTCATGCATTTTTTAAGTTTTGCAAAAATAAAAATTAAATATTTGGTTCTGTTTGTTATATTTGTTGTTGTTGTATCTACTGTTAAACATTAAAAATAATATAAATTAACAATTCTACGGAAAAATCACAAACCCCAACTCTATTAAAAAGTAAATTAAATTTTGTTGCCAGTTAATTCAGGTTCTCTTATAAGTATTCATCACAAGAAAATTAATGAAAAGATTATAAGAAAAATGAAGGACAGTTAGTTCAAGGTACTAAGATAAAACTGTATTATAGAATCGTAAAGATAAATCGCGTATCCCGCTATTTTTACTTCGATAATTGCAATAATTGTTGTTTCATATCTGATAATGCAGGATAGGAGTAGTAAATAATACGCCAAGTCTAAGGTACAAGATAGGAGTTTAATGATAACTTAGTAGTTGACAAAATCGTGTAGTGGCGAATCACTCTTGCTTCTCTGAAGGTTCGAGGCTAACTCCCCCCTAGGCGGGGAGTCGGTGCGTCCCCACGACGTACAGATGGCGCCTGATGTTCGCGTGCATTGCGGGAAAACTCACTCCAACACTTCCGCCTTTTCCTCAATGCAGTCACGTATACCTAATTCGCTACACATATACTTAAATTTGTCGCGAGGCAGGGGTTTCGTCAAAACATCTGCCAGTTGTAGATCTGTTGGCACGTATTTAAAAGTGGTATTTGACGTCAATGTGCTTGCTTCTCTTATGAAATTCCGCGTTCTTTGCGAGCCTAATTGCTCCTTGGTTATCAACAAATAAATCTGTAGGTATTTCACATGGACGTCCAATCTCACTTAATAATTGTCTGAGCCAGACCAGCTCTCTTGCAGCTGTGTCGTTGAGACGACCAAACAATCGGACCGTTAGACATTATAAATACAAAACCAGTTACAGATCGTCTGGTTTCTGTGTCGTTCGCGAAGTCTGCGTCTGAGTAGCCTATTAGAGGCTGACTACGGTTGACTTGTCCTCGGTAAACAATTCCAGTGTTGGTTGTACCTACCAGATAGGACATGATACGTTTGACTGCTTGCCAATGAGTCCTGTTATGTTTATTCAAGAATTTGCTCACTGCGTTGACAGCGAATGCGATATCAGGTCTGGTAGTTACAGCCAAGTACATAAGAGAGCCGACTGCTTCTTTGTACGGTACGCTGGTCAATAGTTCGCTTTCGCATGTGACTGGGTGCAAGATGGTATGTGGGTCTCCAGGAACAGATACCGGTTTTGCTTCGCTCATGGCAAATTTTTCCAAAATGCTTTTGGTGTAATCACTCAAGTGAATGTGCATCAGCCTATTGTTACTGTCACGGTCCATCTGCAGGCCCACAAACCGACTTGCATCCCCTACGGTTATTTCGAATTCATCTCGCAATGAATCAATAACCGACCTGATGCTAGAGACCGATTCGCTGACTAATAGACCGTCATCTACAAACAATCCGAGACTATGCTAGAATCAACTTTGCCTACAAACACACAACTGTCTGCGAAACATTCTTTGTAGTTGAATTTTTTAAGAAAAAATTTGAACCGCTCGTTCCAACATCGTGACGCTTGTTTGAGTCCATACAAGGATTTGTTGAGCTTACAAACTACGCTTTTACGAACGCTTTTCGAACTTCCTTCTTCGCTGTTGACGTCTCTTGTGTCTTCAACCACTCCTGTAGTGTCCTCGACACCTTCGGGTAGCTCCATGAGTATTCTTTCAGGGAGGTGTCCATACAAGAAGGCTGAACGAATGTCGAAGGTCGAAATCTCGAGATTGTCCTGAGTATCGATGGCTAGGAGAAGCCTTATGGAATCGTACCGGATGACTGGTGAGAAGGTCTCCGTGAAGTCGACGCCCTCCTGCTGCACGAATCCCTTGGCGCAGAGTCGGGCCTTGAATTTGGGTTGGCCGTTTACAACATTCAGCTTGAACACCCATTTCGAAGTGATGGTCGCCTGCGACGATTCTCTAGGAACAAGCGTCCACGTGTTGTTCCATTTGTGGGCGTCCAGCTCGTCAGTGATCGCTCTCGACCACTCTGTTGCTTGGGCACAGCTGATTGCTTCTGAAAAATTAGTGGGGGTTATTATCTCTGCCAGACAAGATGCGTACTTAGTAGGGCGTTTTAAGGAGGATCTGTCTCTCAGATTTGGTCCATTCGTAGCTGAGGCTGGTGGAGGCACAGCTCTGTCCACTCTTTCTCGAGCAGGAGCTCGGGAAGCTGTCGCTGCGTTGTCCGGATCCACTCCTTCTCCTTCAGCTGCTGCCTCTTCTTTTTCATTGACAGACACATTCGCCTTCTCTTCAGGTTGCTTCTGGGGCTGTTTCAGGTTGATATCGAGGTGCTCCTCTGTGACGTTTGGACCGGCTGCTTTTCCCACTACGTCAGAGAATACCACATTCCTGGAGATGATCACCTTTCCAGCCACGTCGTCGTAGACTCTGTAATTGTTAGAGTCCTTTTCGTAGACCACCAGGTACGTCTTCTTGGCTCGCGCATCGAATTTCTTAGTGAACATCTTAGGGATGTGAGTATATGTAACCGTTCCGAAGGCTCTGGCATGCTCAAGGTTGGGTTTCTTCTTCGTCCAGAGTTCATGTGCTGTTTTACCTCCTTCGACGTTCACTATTGAGACTCTGTTGAGGAGATATACCGCACAATTCACGGTTTCCGCCCAAAGGCGACGCGTTAGACCTGAAGCCAGCAGCATGGTCCTTGCACACTCGATGATGGTACGGTTAGTCCTCTCAGCCTTGCCATTCTGCTCAGGCGTGTAAGGAGCTGAGGGTTCGAATTTTATGCCCTTCTTCTTGAGGTACTCTTGGAGGTTGGAGTTACAATATTCGGTGCCGTTGTCTGACCTCAATACTTTCAGGTTAATTTTAAATTTGTTTGCTATGACTCTTTCGTACTCCTTAAACCTTTCAAAGACGTCTGACTTGTGCTTGATGAGGTATACATATCTGTAGTTGGTTGCTTCATCAGTGAATGTGACGAAGTATCTGGCACCCCGGAGTGATTCCGTTGACATTGGTCCACACACATCACTGTGAGCAACTTCTCCTGGAACAACGCTTCTCATCTCTGCTGACCTCTTGAAAGGGAGTCTGTGTGCTTTTCCGTCGTTGAGTTTTACGCCTGATACCAGTCCTCGGTGTATGAGCTGCTTCAGTGCTCGAGCGTTGAGATGTCCAAATCTCTCATGCAGGCACTGGAGACTCGTTGTCGTGACGTTCGCTGAAATTCCATTTTCCTCCTGTCTTACCCGAATAAACAGCCGGAACACGTTGTTGCACTGCATTATCCCAGTTACTACGGGCTCGTCGTCATTTAGAATATTTACAAATTCGTTCTCAAACGTAATCTTGAATCCCTTCTTCAGACAAGCTCCGACAGATAACAGGTTCTTCTTCAGCCGAGGCACGTGCAACACGTTGTCAATTTTGCCCTTGCACCATACTCCGTTGACCAGCCTGTCGATCACGATCATCCCTTCGCCGACCACGTCGCACTCTTCGTCGTCGCCGAGAACGACTGTGCTGCCATCATGCCTGGATTGATAGTGACTAAACCACTCTCTCCGACTGGTCATATGGGCTGACGCGCCACTGTCGGTAAGCCAGACCTCTTTACTATCGACTTTCAGCAGATGCTGCACGTTTTCGTTCGACGGCTGCGCGTGGCTGTTTTTCCTGGAATGTTTGGGTCCGGTGACGGTTAGCGCGCAACTCTCGTTCGACTTACCTTTCTCGGAATTGTCGCCGTCTCCTCGAGATTGACACTCGCGAGCGAAGTGACCCAACTTTCCACAGAGATAGCACTCTTTGTTCTTCTTGCTGTTCTGAGATTTCTTGTTTCTCTGCTTCTTGTTATCTCCGCGCTTCGCCTTGTAGTCGCTCTTCGACGTGGCAGCGAGAGCAGTGTTTTCTTCCGGGTCGTCCTCCATGTTTGCTTCCTCTTCCAGCAACCTCTCCTGCAGGTAGTCGACAGTCTGCCTGTTGGGCTCGACGCTGTTCCATGCGCTCCTGAAGGTCCTGAACTTGGATGGCAGACCCGAGAGAATTTTTGCTATTATTACTAAATCCGAAATGGACTCGCCCAAGTCTAATAGCTGCGTAGCCATATTCTTCACTTTAGAGACGTGCGTCGCTACACTGTCCGTCAGGTCCATCCGGTATTCATGGAAACGCTGAGTTAGCAATAACTTGTGCGTCGTCGATTTTCTTTCGTGGATTGCAGCTAGCAGGTCTCACATCTCCTTTGCAGAGCTACACGATTGTATGTGCTGGTGTTGAGAGCGGTCTAGCGAGGACGATATGAGGAATTGCGCCTTCGCGTCGTCCTTGATCCACTGCTTGCGTCCTGCAGCGTCTGTTGCTGGTGGACATGCCGTCGTTCCGTTGACGATCTCCAGAATGTCACAAGCCGTGAACAGCATCTTCAGCTGAAGTCGCCAAGACTGAAAGTTCGAGCCATCGAACTTTTCAATATAGCGCGCCGAGATCTCACTTGCCATCTTCCCACGTTTTGTCTCTTGTACACTTGAATATATTCACTCTCTTTTTACCACGCACACTGGGCCCATAACCTGATAATACAGGATAGGAGTAGTAAATAGTAGTTGACAAAATCGTGTAGTGGCGAATCACTCTTGCTTCTCTGAAGGTTCGAGGCCAACTCCCCCCTAGGCGGGGAGTCGGTGCGTCCCCACGACGTACAGATGGCGCCTGATGTTCGCGTGCATTGCGGGAAAACTCACTCCAACAATATCCATATTTATACATATCGTATAAAAGAATGTAAGGCAGATTATTATCTACATAACCTAAAAACCTTGATTACGACAAAGTATATATACTTTATAGCTCGCGTTACCACATCCTTTGAAAGCCCACTTCCGTCTTTACGATATCAAAACAGAAAATAAAATGCTACGCTCTAATGGTATGTAAATTTTAGAATCAGTTTCGTTCACCTTGTCGTACTAGAAAGTCGTACTAAAAAGAACCAATAGATAAGTATAATATCTATCTATATATAGTGCAAAAGTGTCATGAGAATCATAATATTATTAAACCCGGTTTTGGTGAAACGTTTTCTCGAAAAGGAGATCCTTCTATTAAAGAGGATTTATTGAATACAGAAATAATTACAGTAATACACGCATTGAGTATGTATTTAATTAAATTCTGAATCTACATAAATTCAACCTCTGAACGCCACAAAGAAATAATGCGAAACCAGTGCTTAAATCTGTGTGGGTTCCATGCTTATATCCAATGTAGATTCATCTTCAAGAATTAACTTTCACAATACCATTGATTTTAAAGACTTAGAATAATATGGTAAAGTCTTGATATTAGTAACTATAAGGATGACACGACTCATCCACTGGTGAAGTAAACTTTAAATGTATTTGTCATTTAACTTTTCAATGTTTGAACAAATATTTTTCAGATACAGATAATAAAGCTTATGTTCTCTAGTTTTATATAAGCGTTATCTTCTAAACATTTAAATGTTAGATTTGGTTCAAATTGATTTCATTTCCCAACATGATCAAGAATAGTACATTACACAACTAGGGGCGAAAGTTGACGAGAGCTCAACTATCATCTGAGTCTGAAAAAGCCATTTCGCCCGTGTTGTGTATCGTGCTTTTTATACTCAGAGCATCGATAACGCTCTATTTAACCTGCCTGAATAAGCAGAGTCGTCCAGTATTTCATAGTAGAATTTCGTTGTAAATCTGAATTGTGTTCGATGTTACATCGCTGGTAGAAAAAGTCCGATATAAATTGGGTAAAATGTATAAAACTGTTCACATTTACATGGCTGAAAATTGCTGGTAACTGTACCCATTTTTAATGAGATAGAAATATGCTTTATACCCTGGTAGAAATTCGAATATTTAAAATGGGCTGGAAACTATGAAATAATGGCTATGAGAAATAGCCTAGTCATAACTTGTGATGAAACGCTTTTTGTCCCATTTCTTGAGCATTTGTTGGAATGAACAAACCTTAAATCTTTCGTATTGATATTAGTCCTTGGGTCGTACACTAATTTCAAAGAGGCTTACGGATTTTAATCGATTTCCGAACGGTTTACACAATTAACAGTCAATTAGAGTTATACAAGCACGACATACGAAAATACAAGCTTGAAAATTCCTTGTAATACGGTATGACTCTATTCTTACTCCAATAAATGCGTAAAAAATGTCCGAAAAAGCGTTTCATCGCTGGTCAAAAAATGGACCTATTTTTCGCCCATCTCTAGTAATACGTGTCTAGTCACACACGCATATATATATATATATGTGTATGTATGTATGTATGTATGTGTGGGTGTGTTTATAAGTATACAATACACACAAAAACACTAAAAAGGCCTTTCGCCTCGCCTAATTATAGTAATTTTTCAACAAGCTTCAAAGTACGAATAAGTGTTAACGCATCACAGCGCAAACTTTAAAACTAAGTAGTACTTTAATTTTACCAATAAACGTTTTATTATTTGAATTTTTTGACATTTGAAATACGGATTGTGGTGGATTTGGCAAGCTTTAGCTACCGCATACCCTCAAACTGATTGTATGAGCATTTTATTTATTCTTGTCGTGCATTCTCAAATTTTACTTTTCTAGGTTAGCAATTCATAAATGTATAGATCACAGCCAATTGCAGTGTAGTATGTTCAGTTGAAATCTGGCATTTTAAGGTTATGTTGAGCCTGGCTCAAAAGCCTCACCGTGCAGGTGCGTCACGATCTCTCGCCAGAGAGTTCTAGTTTTTACAGCTTGGGGCAAGCCGATAACTTGAAAAAGTACGATCAATTAGCGAGGGACATGTGAATTTGGTTATACATTTCGATACATTCGATATATTATCGCAATCATATTCTTTTGTTTAGGACTAACTTGTCCTTGATCATCAAAACGTAAATAAAGCGCTGATATGATTACACAGAGACCAATTCGTGAAAAATGAACACGCGTGTAAAACTGTTTATGGCGATCGAACGAGATAATATAGAAGAGGCTTTGAGGATATTATCAGAAAACAGCGACACTGGATTAATTTCAGAAGGCGTTGGTCCTCTACGCATAACTGTTCTTCAAATAGCCATATGGAAGGGACAAGCATGCCTGTTGTATCTTCTTCAGCAAAAAGGTATCGACGTCAACGGCACTGATATGCTTGGCAAATGTGGTCTTCATTACGCTGCCCAACAGGGCAACGTAAATATCGTCAGGTGGCTTCTTCAGCATGGCGCTCTGGTCAACAGTAAATTTGTAACATCTTTCTGCAGGAAGGACAACAAATTAAAAGAACGCGCTTGTAACGAACGATCTTTTGCCTTGGGTAACTGTGTAGATAAACTTTAATTAAAAATTATCTGCAAAAAATGAAATCACCATAGTATTTCTTAATCGAAGAATCAATTCCGTCTCAAAATTATTTAGGGCGACTGTACCTTTTTACCCGAGTTTTTGATAAGAATAACCCACATAGCATAAGGTTGGATTTAAAAACACTCCTATAACGTTTTATTGAAAACTTAAAAACTTATAAGAATTACATATAAAACGTTTTAAAAATCTGTAAATGTCCACTTATATGGTTCTTTAGCTAAGTACTTTAAGACGTCATGAATCGTTATAAAAGCTACAAAAACATTCCCTAGTAACGTAGTAAACGTTACAAAATAAATGAAAATTTGACGGCGCTTTTTGATCCACAAACGAATTATTGCTTAGATGTCTAAAAAGAGAAGTGTCTTAGCTAGAAGGAGGGAGGTGACAGGGCGAATTAAAATTTAACGATACGGTACTTATCACCTCCGTGTATTTTATCATCTTTTTTGCCTTTGCTGCCTAACGGTGCGGACGATTTTGATATAAGTATACAAATATAGCGAAGTTTGCGAAACTATACAAAAATAACAATATGCATCGTGCCGGACAGGGCCACCACAGAGATGCCTTCCACTTCAGCATGTACACCCGCCAGCGCAACTGGCGAGCGGGTTGCCTTCCTACAGGTGCTGTCATCGTGGTTGCGTCGTCGTATCATCGTAATAAAAGTCATGGGACTTTGGATATTTTTAAAATCAAGATAAGATATGTGCAAATTCACAGAAAACCGGACACTTCAGACGTTTAATTGACATTTACTTGACATTTTAATATTTATAGATTTCACTACTTTTTCTGGTCAAGGTTTTTACTTTTGAAAAAAGTTTTATTTAGGGAGTAAATTTGAATTCGCATTTAGAGCAGTAGATATTATTCAGTATGCCTCCACGGCTTGAGATGGAATCGATCGAAGGAAGCTGTTGTTATACATTAAAATCTATCATGTTAATTCGAAAAGTGAACTGTTGTATATATAATTTATATTTTTGTTGTGTTTCGCGGAAGCTGCCACTACCTGATTGTTGGGGAAGGACGCCGCTCCATTTGTCTGTAAAGAATAATCATCTAGAAGTAACTAAAATACTAATAGAAGCTGGCGCAGAAAGCAATGTGAAAGATGATCAAGGAATAGAACCTCTTCTACTGGCAGGTTCTAAGGTGACGGTCAATGACTTTCAAGAACTTACGAAGTACGCAAAAATTGTCGAACTTTTAATTTCCGCCGGGGCGCAAGTTAACGCAGTACACACAAATACAGGTAGTCAATTTAATTTTAATATTGAACATTGATATTCTTATAATTAAGAGAATTGATGCCTCTGCCACGTACCAGAAAATATTTTTACAGATAATCCAGATATCGCAGTTGCGGCTGCAAACAGCTAGCAAAAAATTATAAAAAAAACTGTTGGAAGCATGAATAGCTTGTTGGCGGAAAGTAAGCAAATACATTCATCAAAAAGTAGATTTTGTGTATACTAGGAAATCTGATCAAATGATTAATCACATCTTTTTAGAAAGATTTTAAATTTTGCCGCCGGCTGAGCCCTAACAGTTCGAAGCGTTATTGTATGTATGTATGTATGTAGGTTATGTAATGAAATTCGCGTTTCTAAATTCCATCACTTTGCCACTATCCTAGCAGACCCTAATTTTTGGAGCCTTTAGTTGTTTGAAACTTTTTTCGTTTGGAACGAGGAGGCGCGCACTCTCTAATATGTTTTCACAAAAATAAAAATCTTCCTAGACTGGAGAATCGATCCATGATTTCTAAGTTACTATTCTATTTACAATTAGTGAGCTCTAGTAGGCAGACTCTTAAATTTTAGACGCGCATCCAATTATGAAACCAAGTGGTTAAATTTATTCTGATGGGTTCGTTTCATAGGATTGACAGCTTTGCATCAGGCCTGCATCTTAGGTAGCACGGCGTCCGTTAAAGCTCTATTAAATGCCGGTAGCGATCCAGTACTCCGGTGCTACGGTACTGGAAGAACGCCCCTTCATGAAGCGGCCGCAAGGGGTCATCTGCAAATATTGCGCGAATTAATGCTGAAAATTCCGAAAGAATGCATCGATTTGCCGGATAAAGTTTGTAATTCCTCAAATGACATATCCGCGCAGGTATCTTTCTTAACCTATAAAATTAGACGAGATTTTTCAACGGCCTTATTGCGTCGCGACAGGATGGACACACGCCGCTGCACCGAGCTGCGTACCAAGGACATCGTGACTGCGTTATGCTGCTTATCGAGCAGGGCTGCAGTTTGGCGGCGAAAACGAGAATGGGTATCTCGGGTCTAGATATGATCTTTGCATACGTGCCGCGACCCGTGTGTTTGCTGGAGCACGCGCTCAATCACAGAATTCATTGCACTTCGACTTCCCCTCTGGAGAAAGATAGCTACGTAAGCGCGCATGAACATAAGAGGAAGATGATTTAGAGCGCAGGTCTTGGATCGAAGATTCTGATTTTGATATTTTCGTTGCAGATTGACGTGGATTTCGGCGTTCTGACTCCGGCGAATGAGCTGCAGATGAGCGTGATTTGCTCGCTGATCAACGCTGCAGCCAATGTAGAGCAGTTATCGCTGCTGCAGCATCCTCTTTTGGAGCTATTTCTGAGGCTAAAATGGAACCGGTTGCGAATATTTTTCGTCTTTCTGGTTCTGGTGCACGTCTGCTTCGCGATATCGGTCTCGGCGTATTCGGCAGTTTTACTGAAGAAAGTCGGCTACCGGTACCTGTCTAAGAAGGTCGTCTTATGTCCAACGAAGAGTTTGTATTTCAAAAGCATCCCCCCCTCTCTCTCTCTCTCTTTATACCCAAGCATGCTTCAACGATCCGTCAATTGTACACCCGCAGGTGTTACGTGAGGCAACTGGAAACATGGCTTTCGCTTGTTTGCTCGACGACCTCACTGCTTGTAGTGCTCTTCCATGAGAACTGCTCGAAGGAAGAATGCCGCACTCCCGAGTGGAAACTGCATTTGGTGAGCATCGTCATTCTGCTGTCATGGATGCACCTGATGCTGCTGATCGGGCGCTTTCCAGCCTGCGGATATTACGCGCTCATGTTCTACACCGTGCTGAAGAATCTGCTGAAGGTGAGCGAGCGCGGCTTGTAATGAAAATGAAGCGAATGAGGGAGAGAAATCATCGCTCGAAAGGGCGATGATTTCTGATGCGTTTGCAGATACATGCGCATAATATGAGGGTGGACACAGAGAAAAGCGAAAAGAACGCGGAGCAGATCGAGGCAAGAGAACGAAAATGAGCAAGCCGAGCTACATTTTCCCTCCTCACATACAACAGGTTCTCTTGGCATTCATCTGGCTGATCGTCGGATTCGCGCTGAGCTTTTCCGTGCTCTTCCACGAGGCCGACCAGTTCCAGAGCTCGTGGAAAGCCCTAGCCAAGACCGACGTGATGATGATGGGCGAATACGAGTACGCGGACATGTTCGCCGCGCGCACCAACGCCGCCGACTCGTTTCTCCTGGTCACCGGCCGCGTCGTCTTTCTCGCCTTCGTCATTCTGGCCAGCGTCGTCCTCATGAACCTCATGATTGGTCTGGCCGTCAGCGACATTCAGGCCCTGGAACAGGTCGTACGTGCGCTTTTACCGATTTCCGATTGAATTTGGGATTGATCGTTCGAATTCGCCTGTCTATATAGGGTCACATTCAACGTCTTCTGAAACAAACGGAATTCGTGGCACATCTGGAGAGAGTAACCGATCATCGGATTTTCCGGAGCAAGTGGATAAACATGCACTTGAAAGGCTTTATTGAGTCCAAGCGCAGAATACCTACGAAGCTAATCATCAACATTACCGGGAATCTTCCCAACAGTAATTTGGGCGTTCCTTTTGAACTGGCAGAAAACCTCATCGAAATAGCTAAAAGTAACACGAAGCACGGGGACGAGTGAGTATTGCTTAGTAAGTTTAGCAGTACAATATGCCAATAAGAGTCTACAGAGCTTTGGTCCAAATACATTAAACAAACATATTGTGTAATTTTCTATTCGAAACAAATTATCTTGAATGCGATTTGAATTTTACTCTTGCTGAACTTTAACATCACTACATTCATTAGCGTGCGTGCGCGCATGCACGACGCTCTCGTATAATTTTGTTTCTGAATTTCAGGACCGACGGTCACGCTAACGGAGAACACAGTAAAGTGGGCTTTAAACGCGCTATCGATAACATAAAACTGCAGCTTCGTGTAATAGAACAATTCAAATTAAGAGATAAAAATCATTCGCACGAGAAATATTTAGCAAAGCTGTGTCTCAAAAGAAAATCTGACTTTGAAGGGATTAACATTTAAAGAAAAAATAAAAAATGTAAACGTCGCGGATTATCCGGTGAAGAATTTTTCTGCAGGGCGTCAAATGTTTTACCAGGAGAGAGAGAAAGAGAGAGAGGCCGTGTGAGTTTAGTTGGCTAAACAGACAACAGATGTCGGGTCATTCTTTCTTCGCAAAGAAATATTATACATCAGAATTAGAATCGATATTTACTTGAATAAAACTATGTTTAAATTATTGTCAATAAACGAAGTGTATAGCGTAGAAAAAGTATGTAGTTCAGACTAATAGTAATAATAATGATAATAAAAGTTATATTTTGGTCAAGGATCCAAAAATACACCAATGTTGGCGTAACCGTGTGTTTATTTATAGTTATTTACTTATCTCTTTTTTTTATAAGGGTAAACTGAAAGAAATAAAGCAGAATATTGGAAGCCACTTTAAAAACGCGGAAAATGCTCGCAAACTATGGTGATTATTCTTGAATGTCGATCAACTTGGTTTGCTCGAGCCAAGCGAGTTAGGAATGAGTTAAAATTTGAAACTCAAACGATCTAAAGTCCCCTAAATGAAAATTGTGCATCACTGCAGGTATGGCTTGAATAAGTCTGCTCTGCAACTGTGGTCTGACGTTCGAACGCCAGAGACATGCGAGAGAAGGCCTGCTCCATAAACCTATCATTGCTTCATGTACAAATTTGAGGCAGAAACGACGTGACTATATACTTATATACATATAGCTCCAAAGACGCAAAATACACCATTTAACGTGCTCGCGAGACTCATTCGCAAGGAAGAGAGAACCTGTTGGAGCGCGTAAAGTAAATTCGTGCGAGCGAAGTCGCGAGTTTCGGCCTGCTCTCTCGCGCTCGCGCGCAGTCTTTTATTTCTTTCATAAAACGTTAGCTATATAGCGGCCGTAAAGCCATTATGGCTTCCCAATCGTAAAGCGAGGCTTCTATCCAAACAAATTAAAACACATCGTCGCGAGGGACTTAACGAGGATATTTTTTGGAACTTGCCTCTTGCACACTCGCGGGCGGTTCGAAAACTGCGACGCGCCCCGTCGTTAGGGCGCGAGGCTAATATCCGCACAAAAAAGTAGCCGGAGACGGAGAGAAAGAGAAACGAGTCGGGATATGTATAGTAGTATAGTGCGAGCGCGTGCGCACTAATGCCGCGAAATAAATGCAAAAATAATCCGAGACAGAGTGAGAGAGAGAGAGAGAGAGACCGATGACGGGCGCATGAATTACCATGAGATTATCGAGTCGGGAACGGGAGAGTCGCATTTCACTCTTACGTACACAAGCCTCGATATATATATATACACACACACACACACACGTGTACGCACATACTTACGCACCTGCGACCGTCTACTCTCTATTTCGAGGTTTCGACGATTTTCGTATTCACGAGTATAGTACGTTGCAAGTGTAGTGGCGCGTGACTCAAGCGTGAATGAACAGAATGGGCCCGCACGCCGGACACCGACGTGTGCCCCAGCCCCTCCTTTCCTGGCTGTCTATATAGCCGCATAGGAAGATTTCGAATTCTTCAATTTAACCAGTTTTCCTTCGTCCACCAAATTTACATGCTACGTGTTTTAACTCTGTATGGTCGTCTTATCGGGCGCTGCTGCTACGCATACAGTTAATTTCAAAAGCTCCATTCACGGATGCTTACCTTAAAACGTGAAGCGTATTGATGGTTTTTCTCTATGTATTATACATATCTCGCTGTGTTATTTTTATCTGCACAAAGAACTCAGTTGTGCCGAATGTAAACAAAGTAGATCGTTACCATCATAACATTTATATTTGATAGTTAAATTCTTTCAACTGAACAAAAATTATCGAATCCAACAGGGACTATATTTCCAACGCGTTAAATGCACCCAACGAATGCATTATATACATAGTTACCCTAATCGGGGGGAAATGCATGTTCACCTGACAATTTCATTTAGTTTTATATTACAGATTTTTTGACATTCCGTGCGTGCGAAACACTGTTTCGCGGTCGCTGCGTTGTACTTGAAGGTCCATGCTAAATCGAGATTCGCACACGCCGTGTACGTCAAAAAATACGGTTCCATAAAGAGAGAACTATTTCATTATACAGTAATAAACTCCACGACTTTACTATCAATGCAGACGACTTCAAGGCTCCGGTAACAAACATTCATTAACAGTTAATGCACGAGAATTTTTCATAGTTAATCCATTTGAAATCTTGAAAATTTCAAAGTCGTTATAATACAAACAATTGTATTAAAAAATACCACCAAAGCTGGGAATCGATCCTCGGGCCAACAGGTCACAAGTCCATTCTGGCTCCACCACAATATGATAGAGAATTACAATTGATTATGCATATGTAATTGATTACTAAACTTTATAGAATTATATGTATGAAGTAAAAACAATTTTGGCATTAAACTGATGCATATTGTTGAAGGAAGCTATACTATGTGCCAAAGGATTGACAGCGGTTTTTCTCTATACTATACAAGAAGTGACTAACAGTTAAGTAATATGGAGTAACTATTTAATTATTAATCCATATGGATTTGGTCCAAAGAAGCGAGATATTCGAATTTCAAATGCATGGATTAGTTTACAGTAAAAAAAATTACTTCTCCCAGTGCCACGATTATTTTGACCTTTAGTGATTTCCGAAGACTTAAGTATATTAAACGCTAATGATATTAGAATGTCTTGACAAGGAGCCAAGCTCAGAGCAAGTATGCGAATCGGAAACTCGTATATGAGCCATTCTACGAGAAGTCGGATCAGTTTTTGCATGCGTTTGGACATACAAAATGTAAAGAAAAAGGATGGCACCTTCGAACCCGAAACTTCTCGTTGGCATATGGTTGGAAGGTGCCACCCTTCTTTTTACATTTTGTATGTCCAAACGCACTGGAAAAACACTTGGTCTGGTGCGCGTGCCCTCAAAATTACAAGATCTCGATTTTTCGTAGAATGACTCATATAGGTACACCGGGAGGTTAGGTCGGGCATCTATACGCTGTCGCTGTGTCCCGCGCACCGCACATGCGGGCCGCGTAATATTTTAGCGTTAAACTGGCTTAAATAACACACTCTCGTTAGCAGCTTTCTAGCTGCAAAGCCACTAAAAAGGTCGCTCTGATAGCGGACTTTTGGCTAATTTCAACTTACTTTTTAACAGATAACGTTAATTTCCAGCAAGAAACCTGTTAACATTTCTACTAGGGCGATCAAGAGTTACATTAAGAACTGACAGGATTTTCTATTGGAAATATTTTTGTACGGGTTTCGAGTTCGAATCGCGGGGTTTTTAGAAAATATTCCTATGAAGTGCGTGTGTGCCGCGTAACATTGCTGAAACTTCTCCATAAGGAGGTCTCAAAGTTGATTAAAAATTCAAATTTCGCGCCACAATATATCAGATGAAAAAACAATTTGGAATATTTTTTAAAAATTACGAATTATCTTAAATTTCGTAAATCTTTGAAAAATGTAAAAAATACATTCAAAAATTTCAAACGATTCATACAATTTATTTGACTTGTCGAGAAATTCTGACGATAAGTTTAAAGATTAAACTGACAGCGTATATCGCGTTATAAATAATTGCTTTGCGCTGTAACGACCGGTCGCTGATTAACCCTCATTTCCCGAATATTAATCACAAATTGATCACTCAGTCAAAATTTAAATTCATAATCTTGCAGAGAAATGTCGTGGGATGAGCCGAATGAACAAAATTATGGTGTAATACAAGCAAATGGAAAGGCGGAAAAAGAGCGAAATTTTCGCGACAAGACTTCTGAGAAGAACGGAATTCTCCTTATCCCTCGTTGTAAATCCGATGCACGGTGATTGTTGCGCGCGTTGTTTCCAAAGGTACACGGCCTCTGGGTACTGCGCGCGCGTCTTTACAGAGTGCGAGAAAGATAGCCCTGGATAGGTGCCTGCAGCTGCCGAGAAAGAGGGAAAGAGAGAGAGAGGGGGGGCGACGCAAACGAAGATGACAGAGCTGAAGGACGGACGAAGAATGAAGAAGCAGCGAGAGAGAGAGGGAGGGGGGGGGGGAGCGAGAAAGCGAAAAGCACGATAAACGAGTCGATGCGAAGAGGAACGTAAATATCGCCGCAGAGCCAAAGGGAGATGAAAGTAAGAGACAAGTGCAATTATAATTTTGAATAATGCCCAAGAATGTACATACTCTCACTGATCTTCAGGCTATTAACAACTGAGACGAGTTGCGCGCATCCAAAGTTTAATTATAACACCTTTCGATTGAGGTACTTGCCACAATCAATTTGTAATTAATCATCGCTAGGCGATGTTTGATTTGATGTAATGTAGCAGGCACGAAGAACGAGCCGCGCATAATTATTATCTGAGAGAGAAAGCAAAAGAAGCAAGAAAAGGGCGCGCTGATCAACTCGGCGCTTCGACTCGTCGCGTATAGTGTATGTATACACACGTTTGCAGTCTCGCCGCGCCGCGCACAGTCACAGACGCGCGCAGGTGCTGCACAGTGTACACACAACTATAAGCTAAGGCACAAGCACAACACACACGCACACACCGACACCACACGGCGCTACAGCGCTTCTTCTCTTCGCGCTCGCTCGGCCGGCAGCAACGCTGGCTCCTCGTCGATCTGGCCGCTGCTGCCACGACTCCCGGTGGCGGCGCGGTCGTCGAGTCGAGTCCCTCTCTCTCTCTCTCTCTCTCTCTCTCACTCGCTCGCGCTCACTTGTTCCCGTCCCGGCCGCGTCGCTGTGCGGCGCGAGGGAGAGAGACGTAGCGGGGCTCGCCGTGATTGGTCCGCGCGTGGGAGAGCAGCCGCCCGCTGAGCGCGAACGAGAGCGAGAGGGAGAGAGAGAGAGAGAGAGAGTAAAGTTGCGGCGGTGGCGACTCCGCAGACGCCGGCTCGGGCAGTCAGCAGCGAGCTACACGACGGGGAGCGTCTCGCAACGGGCTCTCCGCGCTGCTCAACGTGCGCAGCACTGCATACACACGCAGAGGCCCCGGCAGCTACGTCAACAACGGACGGACCGTGAAAGCAGCAGAGCAGCACTTCTCCGTCGCGGTGGCCACCTCTGCGCGCACAAGCCTCAGTGTCCGAGAGGCCCACGAGCAGTTCAAGTCTACCGTCCTCCGTCGGCTCCGAGGTCGTGCTTCGCGCTGCAGAGCGGCGGCAAGGCCCTGCACCAGAGGCGAAGCAGCAGCGCGTAGGAGGGGCGGCCGTGGCCACGGCGCGCACGACGATGGCCGGGCGCGCGATCCCGGCGCCCAGTCATGCCATCTCCCGAGTGCAGCCAGGCCCAGCAGCCTCGATCCAGCAGCGGACGACGCAGACGGTCGTTCGCTCGGCCGGACGGGCCCACTAAACAGCCTCTCGCCCGCCTACCGCACGACAGTTCGCTCTCGGAATCATTCGCCTGCGCCGTCTCCGCAGTGCCCGCGCCGCGAGTGTGACACGCGAGTGCCAGTTGCAGCCTGTTCGCCTCGTCGCTGTTCTTCTGCCCTGCCTCAGCGATTGAAGGGCCGAGGAGGACCGACACGATGCCGCACGTCAGCAGCAGCGGCGGCGGCGAGGACCTCGGCAGCGAGGACGAGGTCAAGGTCTTCAAGGATGAGGGCGAGGACGAGAAGAGGTCCTCGGAGAACCTCACCGAGGAGAAGAGCTCCCTCATCGATCTCACGGAGTCGGAGGTGCCTGCCCGTCCTCTTCTTCTCTATTTTACATTTTCTCGCGCCACCCCGAGCATCGCCCGCCCGACAGACGAGAGAACGCCACCTCGCAACATTTCTCTTTTTGCATTCGATTCATTGTACATACCTGTACCAGAGCCGACTCGCTTATAATGGTTGTAGTTGTAGAATCGCTGGAGCGTTCGAGCGGACTCGAGCGTCACAACACGCCCGGCGCGCGCGAGCACGTGCCGTCGCGTTCTATCTTTTGTCGATTCCCTTTCCGAGAAGCCTTGCACCCATGTAGTGCTAAATTCGGAATTTTCGCAGCAGGAACCGCTCGCGAGTGTCGTCGGCGAATAACGATGGTCGATTGTTGTTGGCGTTCTCTTATCCGGTCGGCTCTCGTCATTTCGTGGAAGTGATACGACGTGTGTGTTTATGCGTGTGTTGCAGGAGAAGGTATCCCTCGCCGGAGGAAGCTACAGCACGGGGAAGGCGTCGGCAAGGTCCGACCTTAGCCCGGTGTTTGGTGAGTTTTTCACCCTCGTTACGATTTCACATTCTTTTTCGATATATACCCATGTGTGGCTGTGTAGTGTCAGTGTGTACGGTGTGCATGTCTAGAGGTTTGGCAGGTGATCCAGCGGTTTTCGGCGCGGATACAGAGCTCGCATACGGAACAACGCGAGTGAGGGAGCACGCGGGGGTTCGCAGAAAGCAGGTAAAGCTGTTCCGGTGAATCGCGCGGGCACGTCGCGCGGCTAACCGACGGACGCTGCTAGCCGCTACGTTTGGCATCTTATACTTGCGCATGAGATGCGCGTGGAAGGAAAGGCCGAGGGGCGCGAGCGGCGACGAGCGGCGACGAGCGAGACTCTGCCAATGCGCGATTAGAAAACTAATAGAAATTCAGAATCGGCCGGCGGCGGCGTACGGCGCGCGCTTTTCAACGCGATAACGTGACTCGCATGAGCGAGAATGTGCGCGCTGCTGCTGGTCGCCGCTTCAACGTACGAGAGAAGGACGGGGGATAGCTGGCAGCGATAAAATGACAGCGAGTGAAAGAAAACAGCGTGACGCATCTCTCGCTTACATAGCAGCGCGCGCCTTTCTTCTGCTCGTTTTTTCCGCTGCGAACAAATTTCGTCGCTTGAATTAAGTACAGGTGGAGGCATTCCTTTGTCGAGCTCCGCGGTTCTGCTTTTCAGAGTATCGGTAAACGTTTTAAATTGCTGAGTAGCTCGCCGCCTGCCTTTCACGCACTCGGTCCTTGTCGCGTCCGTCGCGGTCGCACTCTAACCTCATCTCTCCGCAGTCGCGTCGTTCGCGTCTCGTTATATAGGTACACGCAACGAGGAAACTTTCAGCCGCACTGCGGCTGCAGGTGCTTCGTCTCCGATAAGACGACGGCTCGCTTTGTTTATCTAATCGTGCACAATAGCCAAAGGAGACCTGTCGAGGGAAAATCCTCGTCGCGATGATCGGCACAACTGACGCACGTTCGCCGGGCGATTTTGGCCAGCCGGCTATTAGCAACGGCGATCGGAAAGAGCCTCTCCGAGAGTTATCGGCGTCGCGATCGCGCGCGAGGCCGATACACCAGCTGATTGTCATCTCTAGAGATTCACCGATGGCTCTGGCTCTATACTCGCGCCGCGTCGCCGCGCGGTCATTTTATCCGCGCGCGCAGTTCAACGACGAGCGCAATAACTCCGCTGCCTCCCCGGCCCCGCTGCTCCTCGAGCGCCTTCCTCCCCCCACTTGCCGTCGCTGCCGCGCTATCTTGACAACTTTTTTCTTTCTCTTTTTTTTTAATAAACTCGCGATAAAGCCAGGCCGACGCGCTGCTACTGCCACAACGCCCGCGCTGCAGTTTACGCTGCTGCACGCGGTGCTTAATTAAATTTTTTACCCTCGATATTTTATTCCCGGCGGGCTGCTATCTGTGCTCGGCGGCGGGCGGAAAGTGCAATTGTCGCCCCTATCTAATCTACCCCCGCTCTTCTCCTCGGCGTTCGTCTTTTCCGACTGTTGTTTACATTGTTTTACACCGCCGATTTTTCGTATAACCGTGCGCGGGCGCTGTTTTCGTGGGAGATTAGCCTTAATTCCCCGGCGATTGTACGACAAATATTTGCCGGAGTGCGTGTAGTTTGGTAGAAACGAAGATTATCCAGATATGGACGTCGGGAAGCTCTATTAAAAGGTTGCGCAAGCGAGCGCGTTGCTGCGCGCTTCTATATACCTATATACGAGGACTCGTAGTCGAAACCGCAGAGAGGTGGCGCGTGATTATTTTTATTATTAAAACCGGCCGGTGCGCTATACAGCAAAGGACGACGATGAGACGCCGTCTTTATGGCGGGCAATCGGGACCGACTGTAATCGCCCTTTATTGTCTCCTGGTCGGTCGGGACCGCCGCCGGACATCCTAAATAAACAAGCGGACGCTGCCGCTCGGTCGCGCTTCTGCAGCTCCGCGAGTCTCTCTACTTATATAACCTATGGGCATTGGGTATACGAGGATAATAGGAAAGAATGAGAAGCACCGAAGGGCGTGAAAATGGCCGTTCCTCCGACTTTCTCTCTCGGCGGACGCGGAGTCGCGTATCAGCGACGGTAGCAGATCGCTTTCTCACGCTCTTCTAAAATAACATTGCAGCCGCGCGATGAGGAATAGCAGCTAAACTGTAAACGAGGTGCTTTACGACCGAGCACACGGAGAGGGAGAGAGAGAGAGAGAGAGCGATGATAACTCGCGGCGGCGGGAACAAATAATCCTCGTGGCAAACACTGATTGTGAGACTTTGAGGCATCGGAACGCGAAGCCAGAAAGCTCGTAATGATGCGTTTTAGAGGCGCGATTAGCGAGCAATTGAAATCCAAGCTGCCATTCACTGCGGCGAAACGAGAGCCCAGACCGCAAAAATACATACGATTGAGAGGGGGTGGGGGCGAAGAAGAAGCATCGGCGACAGAAAGCCGCAGCAGCAGCGGTCGAGGGGAGAGAGAAAAAACTCGAAAATTAAGAAGATCTTCGCGGGCTTAGCGAGGAAGGAACGCAGCTATACAAAGAAAGAAAGAGAGGGAGAGAGGAACTGCGGGGTAAAAGATGCCAGCCGTAATTTGGCAACATTGCGTGCGGCGCTTCGCGGGAGCGAGAAGAGAGGCGGGAGATTCACTAACGATGCTCTGGCATATAATGGCAGGAAATGCAAAGCAGACGGAGAGAGAAGAGAGAGGGAGCAACGCCTGGTCGTCTCTCTCTCTCTCTCTCTCTCTCTCTCTCTCTCTCTCTCTCTCTCTCTCTCTCTCGCTCTCTATCTATCTGCCCCCTCCTGCCGGTGCGTGTACAGTGTACACTGTACAGTCTCCTTCCTTCTGTACGCTTCCTCTCTTTCTCTCCCGGGCTCTGTATAGGCGCGCGCGTGTGCACTGTGTATATATGACGCATCTTTCGCGCGAAACAACGACGAGGAGGAGCTCTCGGCGCTCGTCTTTTTCAGCGCGATTATCATGATTAGTTGACTTTTGTGCGAGTGCGCTCGAGAAGCCCCCTCTGTTCCCCCTTTTCTCGATCTGGCCTCTCTTATCTCGCGTCGGATCGTTGCTAATTTATGCACTCGATGCTTGGCAGTGTGGAAATAAGGGGAAAACGCCAGCAATTATATTTTGCCGGGGCAGCGCGTGCGCGCGTTTCGCGACGCACGTCCGGCGCTGCACGCAGTCGACCCATCGCAATCGGCTGCGGTGAAACATCTTTCCATGCAGCGTAGAGAATAGTTAACAAGCGGCGCGAGCTCCTTTCCGCATACGCTACCGAGGGCCGTCATCCTCAAAACTCGGAGCTCGGAGGCACGAAGCGCCGAGACACCTGCTGCGTGTTCTGGAAGTTCATCTTCGCGGAAAAGCCAGCAGTCCGATTTCAACAAGACAAACAGTTTACCGCGCGAGTTCGAGTCAAGGTCGTGTGCGAGTAATGAGCTTTTCTGCGAGCAGGTGGAATTTTTCATAATTGCCAGAAAGAGAGAAGATTGGACTGGGGAAGAAAAGGTTATTTCCTGACGCGGCGAACAGCTACGGCGAGGAGGAATAGAAATGCCCGCTTCGCGCGAGGCTGCAAAGATATTATTAAGTAGAAGGCGATGCGGAGGGTGGCAATGGCGAGACAAAAAGAAAAAGAAAGAGGAGAGAGAGAGAGAGAGAGAGAGAGAGAGAGAGAGAGCGGCGCGTTATCTCGTTGTGCAAAGTAATTGGCGAGTTCGCGCGCGTGGGCGCTTAGATAGCTCGAGGCGAGAGAAGCGGCTGTGGCGGCCGAAACCGGACGAAACGAAATGGAAGGAGCAGGAGGGAGACAGAGAGAGAGAGAGAGAGAGAGAGAGAGAGAGAGAGAGAGAGAGAGAGAGAGAGAGAGAGAGAGAGAATTTTTCTCTCCTCTCTCAATTTCCACAATCATTAAGGGGCAAATATTGAAAGAAGGGGCAAGGGGGTCGAGGAGAATGACCGATGCCGGAGATGTAGAGAGAAAAAGTGGAACGAGCCGATGACATAAATCAAACAAAGAGAGGAGCGAGTCAACAAAACGCAAATTAGAGCCTGGGCTTGATTTTGAAGGGTAGGCGATACGGTGCTGGGAGAGCGGACGAATTCCATCAGCGTGTTTTAACCTGGCCGTAATTTTCGAGCGAAGACACCCGATAGATGGGACAGGATGAATGTGTATAGTGACTGCGCGCTCACGCTCTCTCGGCTCCCTTTCCGGAGCATTCTACACGCCCGACTATACCTACCTGCTCTCGCTAACGAGCCTACCTGCGCGCCCTGCACTGCTCGCTCGCGCATTCGGACCTGCTCCCCCCCCCCCCCCCCACCGCATCTCGAGTCAGCTCGACTTTTAGTGGCCAACATTATATTATATGCTCTTCCCCAGGCTCACTCCTGTACGAGAGATCTGACTGGCTGAGCGAATTTTCTACACTCGCCTGCAGCAGCGCTTTCCCATGAGCACCCGGCTCTCGCAAATGAGACGAAAATGCGCGCAAAACCCGACGACCACCCTGAAGTGTGAAAGCTTAAGTGCACCGCAGCAGACGACTCTTGGCTTTGATGGATGATTGCAATTTTCTGTAATTTGCTTTCCGCCTCGGACTTTTGCGCCGCATTATACGTATTGCCTCGTTCGTCGCCGATGGCGAAATGCGGCGCGGCAAAAAGTCGCGCGCGAGATCCGCCGGAAGCTTAATAATATAAGGAACGGTTCGAGGCTGCACGCTGCAGTACATCGACAGTTACGCGCTCGGCTCGCGTACTCTTGCGAGCGCGCCGGGAAAACGTTCGCGCGAACATTCGGGGGAAAGCCGGGGGAGGGCGTACGAGGAGAGGCGGCGCAGGAAAATCACACTTGCCGACGCAGCAGCCTGTAAAATAATGCTCGGGTCTTGCATATGCATTCCGCGGGGGGCGCCGCCGCCGCGCCCTCCTCTCCCGACTCAACTTGTGTTCCGCCAAGCGCGCCTGTGTATGCGTACGCGCGGATCTAAGTGATTCCAAATGTGGAGGCGGAGGTGAAGCCGAGCGATGCTGCTGCTGCTTTTTGCTTCGCTTTTTTACGCGCTTCCTGCCGGCGCTGCAGCTTCTCTTTGCCAGCGCTGCTGCTGCAGTTTAAATTCATTTTGCGCGCTCGGCGCGCGATGAATGAACCTGCCGTGCCGCTAGCGCTGCCATTTCGTCGGGGCGCGCCCTTCGTTAACGCGCGCCGCTCCCGAAACTCTCTCTCTCTCTCTCTCTCTCTCTCTCTCTCTCTCTCTCTCTCTCTGCACAATGCATCTGCTTACGGAGAATGAGAGGCAGGGATAAAATGTTTACCTCGCGAGGGCTTTTAATTGCGTCGAGTCTCTTTTATCACGTTTTTTTTTGTCAAATATGTTTCTGCGCCGCTGGATTTCCAGACAACTGTCTTATTGGACGCAAGCTTTTGACAGATGTCTGCCCCGTCAGATGCACGTGCTAGACACGTGGCCGCCGTATGATGCCCGAAGTAGTACGTATGGAAGCAGTTCGACGGCCGCTTTTTACATCGCTCTCACTTCGTAAATACTCGTGCGTCTGCCGCTGCCGCTGAGCGCGCATCAGAAACGTCGACGTCGGGAAATCCGCGAGTTCGTCGCGCTTCGTGGCCTGGTTCGAGCCGAGACGGGGATACGCGAGGCGCGCGCTTATTATCGCCCACGCGTCGTATTTGTTAATCGTCGTAATAGCCGCTGCTCTCGAATTTCGACGCTACTGCATGCGGGACATGACGACCCGGATAAGTTCGAATGGCCCAATCGACGGCGGATAAGAATTGTGCGCAGCAGGCCCGAGAGAGGGAGACAAAAATTAAAGCCCAGAAGGGGAGGGGGGAAGGGCTGCCGGACATGACAGGCCGGGAGAGCGGCTGCAGCGCGACCGTTTAGCGGGCGCGCGCGCGATACTAGCAATCTGCGTAGTGTTTTACGACAACTATAAATATGGCCATAAAGCTCTTTGTTTAGAACGGCTAGTCCGGCTTTCGAAACTCGAAGAGAGCGAGAGAGCGGAGAGTCTGCACGCTGCAGCGCTGCGTGCGTGCGAGAGAGGAGGAAGGAACGAGCGAGCGTTCGCGCGCATGTGCACTTCTCTTCTCTCCTCGCTTCTCTTTCCCTTCGTTCTCTCGTCTCTTTCTCTCTCTCTCTCTCTCTCTCTCGTCTCTCGTCTCTCATCTCCCCCCCCCCCCCCCCCTCTCTCTCTCTCTCTCTCTCTCGCTGCGTTCCCGCTGCCGCTGCCGCCGTGCCATGCGCGCATTAACGAATTTTCTCTCTTGCACTGCAATTATTGCCCGCCGCGCTTTTTATACCCGCAACAGATATTAAGAATGTTTAAGCCTATTTTATTGGACTTTTGACACACTTTATTACGCAATTATATCATCTCGCTTTACGAGGCAATTTTTAAATATCCATTTTTCCTCTCGCTTTCTTCCTACTGTGTATACGCGCGCGCGTGTTCAGCTGGCTCTTTGAACGCTTTGTTTTCGTGTGCGCACGCGTTTCGCCATAAATTATTTCGCGCGCGTTGCATTTCGCATTTCTAAAGCCATGCCTACCGTCCTCGGTATCATATTTGTCCGATTAGGCAGAGCACTGGATTAGAATCGCATCCCCCGACCGTCGCGATTGTAGTTGTGTAGCCAAGGTCACGCCACACTCGCCTTTCGACGCCGCTGTATCGGCTAACTGGAGCTAAATGAAGACGCCGCCTAAGTCCTCGCACCGCTGTTTTTCAATGCTCACGGCGCGCGGCGGCTCTAAGCGCTTAAAAACACGCGCCGGCATAGCAGCAGCAGCAGCGACGTAAGTTCGCTAATCTTATCTGCGAGGCGCGATAGGTATTGCACCACGTATGTGGGGCAATCGGCTCGCGGAGAGTGACATCGCTTGCTCCGCGGCATCATTGTTTTCCGCTGCAGGGGCCATGTCAATAGTTACCGTGGCCAAAAGGGGGGGATTAAACGCAAAATTAAACGTCGTTAGGCATCGCGCTACGCGGGGCGCGATTAAACGCTTTTTGAAAATTTGCACAATGCAAATGTGCTCGTGGCGACTGAAAGCAGCCATCAGCGCTGCCGGGAGCTCGAAGAAAAGGCGAAAGACAAAGCGAGGAAGGCGGAATTTCCGAGAGAAGGCTCCGCAAGAGTAGTAATTCGTGTCGTTGCGAGTGGTCGTCATGGAGAAGGGGCTTTTCGAAAAGAGCTCTCGCCTGCAGCTGGATGTGCGCCTCTAGGCCGTGCGGCAGTCGTGAGGCCCCGCGCTATGCAGCGCAGTCGAGAGTCGCGGAGTGCTCGGCCACTGGAGGGGGGGAGAGCCGCTCTTTTAAATAAATTCCCCAATCGAGGCCTCCGCCTTCGCCGCCGGTTGACTGCCTGCGCAAGCCGGCTCCTCCGCTGCTCTTTGTAAACAAGGAAACGAGTGGCCGCGTGTCTCCGAACTCTCGCGTACGTGACTTTTCGCGAGCACTCTAATTGTCGTCGTCGGCGCAGCCCGCTCCAAAACTCAAAACACGTCTCGCGAGCTAGAGGAGCTCGGTCCTCGGAGAGGAGAGCGCCGCCCCGGCCGAGCTGCAGCGGATCTCGTTAGTTCTTTCGAAAACGACGTTATTTCGAGAAGCCTTTAGTCGGCTAATCTACCGAGATGGGCTGCTAGGCTCACGAGGGCAACGTTCTCGGCTTCGAAGAAAATGCGCGCGGGCCGCGCGTTGTAAATATAAGCGCGCTCGACCGGCCGAGCCTCCCGTCCTGCGCTGAATGCTATCGGCTGGCCGCCGGATCATAATAGCATTAATAACGAGCGACTAATTTCTCGGTGCGCTCGGCTCTCGATATTTACATTGAATTAGCTCTCGGGCGCGCTCGCGGTGTCTTGTAGCCGTGCTGCCACTGTGGCTGACTCGGGCCTTTCGATCTTTCGCCAGCGTCGATATTCCGCTGCATCTCGCCTGTGCGCGCACACGCGTATCGCGCACAGTCGCTCGATTGAATAATGTACGATGCGAGATCTACGCGGATAATGTATATGAAGCCCGGCATAATAAATCGCGAGTTGCATAAACTCGCTTGGGCTGGCTCGCGAGCGCGCATGAGAGAGAGAGAGAGAGAGAGAGCTTTGACGGATCCGAGAATAGTCAAGGTTGTGTAAACACGCGCGGACGCACAAACGTCAATTAGGAATTTTTCCCTATAAATTATCTCCCCGTTGAGCTATCCATTGTCGGCTGTACTTTTGAGCCGATGCAAATGAACGAGGCTCGATTACCGTGACGCAAGCCTGGCGCGCGGCGGATTTCACACTTGCAGCACGCATGCGGCGGCGGCAGCAGCCTCTTTTATACAACGCGCTCTAAGTGAATTGTGCAACTGCGCGTTTACCGTTCGATTGCCATCCCGCCTGTTCTCGAGGAAGGCCTCGCGAGAAAGCGCATAACAGCTGAGGCGCTGCGCGGCGGGATCGGACTATAACATTGATGCGCGCGCGCGAATCGCCAAGTATGCGCCGACGGCCGTTGGCTCCGCGCTTATCTCGTTGATCGGGCACTTTCTTCTGCCGGTCTCGCTCTCGACGTCGCCGACTGCGCTTATACAGAGCGTGCAACGATGCTGGGCATTGATAATTTAATTGCAGCGCGCGGCTAATATAACTCTTGCGCAATTCAATAAGACCAGGGGTATTCTCATGTTTACGTAAGCGCGGAGAGGCTGCGCAGAGATCCGCAACTGAGCAGCGAGAGAGGAACGCACTGCGGCGTGTGTATACCCGCATATACGAGTTCTGCAGTCTGCACTGCTCTCCAGCACGGAGGATACGGCGCGAGCGTAGCCTTGGCGGGCGCCCATTGTGCGGCGCTCGCTTTGCGCGACTCTTCTTACGGCCGGCGAGGAGTGGAAGAGGGAGCTGCAGAGCACTGCTCGAACGAGCGGGACAAGAGAGAGAAGCGTGAACGCGCGAATTCAAGCCGCTCCTGCGATTATTGGTCTCTCGGAAAATGTCAACGAAATGCGCGCGCGCGTGCCAGCCGAGAGTGACAATGCAAGCGAGACTGGGCATAAAGCGCTAACACATCCTTGCGCCGCCGCGGAGACTCTGGCTCTCTCTCTCTCTCGTTGCGTCGCGGAAAAGGAAGGAGAGGGCGTTGGGCCCGGCCTCGAGGCTCGCCAGGAATCCGCGCGCGCGAGGCCCTATTACACGAGGGTGCGCCGTCTCGTTCGCTCTCTCTCTCTCTCTCTCTCTCTCGCTCGCTCGCTCGCCTCGACCTTTATTTCGCGAATGTTCGCTCTCTTATACTCGCCTCTTTCTTTCATTCAAAGCGAGCCAGCTCGCTGCTCCCCGCTTTTAATTTACGGTCTCGTAAAATCGGGAATAGGCGGCCCTTTTTTATTTTCTCGCGCAAGCCCATCTACGGACAGGATACTTTTTGTTTGCTCTCTCTCCCGCTCGCTCACTCGACCGATCGGGGTTCCGGCTACGGCTGCTGCTTGAGTTGATTGAATTTTTCGGAAAAGGCATTTGGACGACGCCTAAGTCCGTAGCAAGTCGAAAAAAGTTTGAAAAAACGGACTTGATTGTGCGCGTAAACGTCGACTCGAAACTCTCTGGTGAAAGAAGTCTTTATTCCAAACCAGTCAACGGCAGAGAGAGAGAGAGAGAGAGAGAGAGAGAGAGAGAGAGAGAGAGATATTGTTTATTAATTGACTAAGGACTCAAGGTCCAACATAGTCGCTATCAAAGCGATTACCTGGCAGATTATAACTGACGCTGAAAGTAGCACGGCTCGCAGGCCGCTAAGTATTACTCACGAAGGATATAAGAGTATAGCAATAAAATATAATAAAAAATATAATAATAATTAAACAAAATAAAATAGATTTAAGTAATATAACATAAAATATCGTAGAATTATGTACAAATAAATAAATAAATAAATTACTAAATTGTCGAGGCTACAAGATACAATTATAATAGTCGAATATAAAAATAAGAACACAGAAGAAAACTTAAAGCGACGTAGTCGATAACTATTGCAGTCTGGGGTCAATCGATGCACAGTACTCGAGCAGGTAGTATTTAAAGCCCTCCATGCTGCGCTTTTCTCTTAGCTCGTGCGGCAAGTCGTTCCATAGTCGGGCTGTGCCAATCCTAAACGAGTGTCTGTAGCACTCAGAGCTCGCATGTGCGATCACCAGATCATGCACACTCGCTCTCCTGCTTCCGGGCTTGTCAACCTCACGGAAAACGCACATTTCCCTTAGGTACGAGGGTGTATCAGTGCGAAGCACTCTTGCTAGGAAGCAAAGAGAAACGTATTTGAGTCGACCCTGGTACGACAAGATGCCATACTTCTTATAAGCTGGAGTGATATGTTCATAAATTTGTATGCCTTCCACGAAGCGCAGGGTTGCGTTCAGGCAACGCTGAAGCTTCCTCGACATCTCCTTTGACATTGCGAGGAACAGTGACCCGCAGTAGTCGAAGTACGGACGTATATTAAGCTAGCAGGTCACGACGCACACTTCTAACCTACTGGGTATTTAGTTGCTAATTAGTTGCTAATTAGTTACACTATTCCTGATTTAGTTGCTCAATACCTGTAAAAGATACGTGTGATCTGCTAGATTAAATCTTAACCTAGCAGACCACGATGCTATATCTTTGGTTCTCGTTAAGATATCAAAGTTCTTTAAACGGCATATTTAGTTGCTAATTAGTTGCTGAAGGATAGCATTATTCATATTATCCCCATATCATCCCCTAATTGCCACATCGACCCCCAGACTACCCCCGAAATACGATAAATTCAAAAAGAGGTCATAAGAGTAAATAAACTACAGCGTATTTTGTTGCTAATTAGTTGCTGCAAAATAGCACTGTTTATAATATTTCGCTTCGCGATGCAAGTTGGCAAGCCACCGCGATCGTAAGACCGCATGTAGCGTGCTAGTTATTATACAATGATAAAGGGAGATCGATCTAAGGTAAAGGGATTAATGTAGAATACTCTTATACGTAAAATACGTGAGTAACTAATTAGCAACAAAGTATCTAGCAGTTTCACACGTTTACAGGTGAGTATTATTAACTTCCATTTTCATAAGCAACAAATTCGCAAATAAATATCCCGCATTCGTTTTTCATCTACTAGAATTTTTCGACATCGTCATATTCAGGGAGTAGTAGCAGGGATAATTGGGAGTCAAGAGTTCATAATGGGATATTATAAACAGTGCTATTATGCAGCAACTAATTAGCAACAAAATACGCCGTAGTTTATTTACTCAATAACCTCTTTTTGACTTTATCGTATTTCGGGGGTAGTCTGAGGGTCGATGTGGCAGATAGGGGATGACGGGGAGATAATATAAATCATGCTATCCTTCAGCAACTAATTAGCAACAAAATACGCCGTAGTTTATTTACTATTGTGCCCTCTTTTGACTTCATCGAACTTCGGGGGTAGTCTGGGGGTCGTTGTGGCAGATAGGGGATGATGGAGGGATAATATAAATATTGCTTTTTTGCAGCAACTAATTAGCAACAAAATACGCTGTAGTTTATTTACTCTTATGACCTCTTTTTGAATTTATCGTATTTCGGGGGTAGTCTGGGGGTCGATGTGGCAATTAGGGGATGATATGGGAATAACATGAATAATGCTATCCTTCAGTAACTAATTAGCAACTAAATATGCCGTTTAAAGAACTTTGATATCTTAACGAGAACCAAAGATATAGCATCGTGGTCTGCTAGGTTAAGATTTAATCTAGCAGATCACACGTATATTTTACAGGTATTGAGCAACTAAATCAGGAATAGTGTAACTAATTAGCAACTAAATACCCAGTAGGTTAGAAATGTGCGTCGTGACCATGGTCTGCTAGCTTAATATACTTGAAGTACGGGAAGTAAGAGAGAGAGAGAGAGTGAGAGAGAGAGAGAGAGAGAGAGAGAGAGAGAGAGAGAGAGAGATCTTTATTTTGCTCGAAGCAAAAAAACAATACAATTCGTTGAGATCACATAAGACTGTGTCTCATACAAACTAACAAAGAGAGAATATAAAAATATAATTACAGCATTTTAGAAGGTAAAATTGTTTGTCCTACACAGATTCAAATAATACTTTGGTAAAAATACCATCACAAAAGAGATCACATTTAGTCATGTTAAATATCACAGTATAAATTATCACAATAAACCTTTCTAACTTTACGCTGTACACGTGAGGTTTGGTCATAGACCTATCTGTATTGCACCTTTAGTATCAGAGTACATAATACTGAAAAATTATTACGGCCTATAGGCCGAGTTAGACTAGATTAAAAACGCAACGCCAGAGGGCTCAGAGTCTTCACGATTCGATGGCCAGCAGATGTCGCCGCAGTGCCCCCTTGAAGGAGGCGAGGGATGGTAGGTTTCGCAAGGTAGAAGGGAGAGAGTTCCAGAAACGAGCACCTTCACTGAAAAAACGATCCTCTTACAACAAAAGGAATCCTTTTGTCACAAGAGTAATTTCATCTCAATTTTGATACCTAGAGGATGTCTTTTAGCGACGAAAGGATTATCCTTTGCGTACAAATATTAATTGCGACAAGAGGAAATAATTTTGTCGTAATGAGGTTTTACATTTTGCCTTGAGAGAAAATCATTTTCAATCAAGACATTTAGTAAAAGGATTTATGAAATAACAGTACGAGAATATTGTTAAAATGAATCAGCGGTTATTATTCTCTAATAAAAAATAATATTACATTTGTAATGTTTTGTGAACAGAAAATAATAAGAAACTACTTAGGTATAGCACATAATGTATGATTGGCCATCTTTGGAAGACACAAGTTTATGCATTGATTTATATCTAAGCAGATCAGTGCTCTTTTTTAGTGACCAACGGTTTAACTGATTTATACTGTAGCTGTGCAAATGAGCGTTAAAGCCTAAGCAAGTCCACAGTTTACCAATTACATAAGTTGTGCTTGTATTCGTTAGTAAAATGTGAAAAATTTGCATAACTATAGGTAAATCTTCGGCTAAAGAATAAATTACAAACATTCCTTCTTTATAATAGAAACCATTTTCTCTAAACCACGGAACGCATTGTTGTGCTATATTTACATTTATAAGTGTTTCTTCGATTAAATTAAAAAAGTGTTTGAAACCGTCTAAAAAACGAACATTTTTTTCTTTTTTTTTGGTCCATACTCAGAGGGTAAACACACACTTTCCTTACACTTAAAATAATGTGCGAGCCTTATCTGATGCTTAATACACGAAGATAATTGAATATTAATTATATTTTGAGAATTTCGCGCATAACCACTCAAAACTTTATGCTTCGCCTCATATCGCATACACCATACATTTACTATTGGTCCGATTAACAGTAAGAGTTTTGGGTAATGAATCAAGTAATGATGTTTTGGTTTTAAATTTTGTTCAGGAAACAGCTCAACTCGCGTTTTTAAATATAAGTAAATTAAGTCTTTGGTCTCATGAAAAAGTTCTATTTGTACTGACTTTGCGGTAAGAATATCAATTAACTTTCTCATATATAAAAACCATCTCCATACCGGTGTTCCTTCTGGGACTAGATCTCCAATAGCGAAAGGTAAATATTTTACTAAACAAAGCATTTCAGAAGCATAAATACATATATTTTCTTTATGTAAATAATTTTGTTGAATAGCAGGAGGTTTGTCTCTTGAATCTCTGCCATAGTTAAAATTTGATAATTTCTTGTTTAACAGAGGTAAAGTTAGTTGAGTTGATTCAAACAACGATTTTAGTAATAATGCCATATCAGTCCTTAGTATTCCCAGCAGAATATCATGCATCATATTAAATGATTTATTTTCTATAACGTGAAAACTTGTGAAAAGTTGATTGAACACAGTGTTACACATAATACCTGTCAGAGAAGGATTATCTGTTTCTAAATCTAATCTGTAATTATCGTGATTCCTTGCTAACAATGAATTTTCAAAAAAACAAAATTGCATATCTGCTTTAAACATTTTACAATCTCGACATGGAAACTTAGCAGTGAAGCCTTCTATAAATCCAAAAGCATTATGAATAGTTAATTATCGCCTAAAAATATACCGAGTGCAAAATAAACAGTTTCAGTCTTTCCATTCACAGTTACAGACAATCCTTCATTTTCTAAAATTTTAAGCTCGCTAACTATAGGTCCATAAATTTCATCATTTGTTACTGATTTACGGTATTTTGCATTAAATATTCAGGCTATGAAAATCAAGTCTGTATTATACAAATATTCTGCTGGAAAAAACGGAACTGAGTAATAAACTCCGCACAGTTTACTTTTATCTTTATGAGGCCCTATCCCATTATTTACAGTAAAGTCATCATTATAAAAAAATAACGGTAGTACAAATTTATCACCAAAACGATTCCTTATTGTTTTCCACAATTTTCCTTGACAAAAATGTCTAATTACTACTGGGGGATCTTCTAAGGATGACAACAATTTTTTACTAAGTCTAAATTGCCTGGAATCTCTAGGAGATTTTTGAAAACAGGAGAAATCGGTACATATTGTCCTGATTTTGGAGTTTTTTTAAAACTAAACTTAGAAGCTATAACCTCACCATTTTTAATGGTTTTATTATCACATTTTTTGGAGCGATTTAATTGATCAACAATTTTATAAACCACTGTTCGTGGTGGTATATAATAACCTGAGTCACGTAGTTCATTTAAGCGTAAATATTCGCTTTGAAGCGAAGAAAATGACGAACAAAATAAATTTAACACACTTTTGATTTTTAAAGTGGTATCAGCGTCGTTTTTTACAATTGTTAACAACTGGTCTTCGAAGTTGTTAAAAAATTGGCCTGCGAAAAGCTGATCAACATTTTTTACAATGGTTTGTACAGTTTTGCGAGATAAGCTTTTATCACTAGAAAAGTTAGATAAAAATATATTCATATCTTCGTTTAACAATTGTTTTAAATAAACTATATTCATATTATCATGGTTCAACTCATTTTCAATTATTTGTAAGTTTATATTCTCAGTTGTATCAATGTTACTTTGTAAATTATCTTCATTGATATCTGATTGACTATAATTAACATCTAACAACTCATTAGAGTTTTCAGAATCGTAGAAGGCAAAATTTTCATCAGTCTTATGAACTTGATTCAAATGCCTGACACACTTTTTTTCTGAGAAACGCTTTAAACAATTGTTTTGACAACAAACATAAATACTACTTTTCGTATAACCATGTATGAATTTGTAATGGCTAACTAATTGCATTGGTTTATCATAACCTATCTGACGGCAAATAAAACAAAGAAACATTTTTGCGAAATGATTTCAATAAAATTCTCGAAATTGCGTTACCTTCTAGGTAACAGAATAATAAATATGTTTATAAACATAAAACTACTTTTTTTTTAATTTTTGTGTTATTGTTGCAATCAATTGATTTGCACAGGGAATGTATTTATTGAATTTCGTGTCGATATTATACACAGATTTCTGTATAACGCTCCATATGTGTGTACAATCTTCCGGGTAGGCTAAGTTCAGTAGCATGAGGAGTTGAAACACCGTATCCATTGCATTTGCTGGCTGCTCAATTTCCCACATAACGTCGTTCAAACTGACGTAGCTTGTTTCGGGTTCTTCAATCTTTTCTCCAATGATAACAAGAACTGGCTGTACTTGTAATTTCCAACTTTTATATCTGTCAGCTCTCAGTTCTAGTTTCGTAGGAACGTCCATCAAAAAATGTATGGATTTTAGTTATTAATATTATTTTTATGTTTATTACCTCGACACAAACATTGGTTTCATTTAAGCGAAAGGCTTTATGAAAAATGTTAGATGATGGTCCCCTAGCGTGGTCAGCTAATGGTTGCTCAGTGCTCTGCGTTGTCTGATTACTTTCAGTGGACGGACCAGGCTTACTGGGTTGCTCAGCTTTTTTGTGACCAGCCTTACTCGATGGTTTCGATGCTTTATGCGGTGTCCTGACTGTAAGCGTTACAGCCACTTGTTGTCTCCTTTTACTTGGACTTGGCGATGGACTGTCTATGCTTTGCTGTAATCATATTTTAATTTTTGTTGTATAAATTGAAAATCAAACAAAATTCAACAAGCAAATAAAACATAACACTTACTTGAGATTCAGCAGAACACTCCTCATCATATCTTCTTTTCTTACTGCGAGTAGAGGTTCCAGAAGGCTGTCGTTTTTCTGGGCTGAAGTTGTGGACGTCTTTAGGAGGAATAACTTTGTGTGCTGCAAGAATATTCTCATCGTCCCGTCCTTCTTCATCGGAAGATTCACCTTCAAAGATGTGTTTTGGCAATTCACTCAACTCGGATATGGAATCGATGCTTAGAACTGGCTCACTCTTATCCTGTTCAATACATTTACACAATCTTGTTAAAATTCCTGGGCTCAAATTTATTTTAATAAACTTAAAATCTTCAATAGTAAATAGCTTTAGAATATCCCAGTCCAACTTCAGTCCTGCAAAGCAAATGTAAACAAACTGAGGTTAAACTGGTGTTTGAGGTTAGAATACTCTACTTCCAAATTCTCGCTTACTTTTTAACTCTGCACATACACTTTGATGGAAACCCCACTCGGTCAATTTATTTTCCATTTTGCTACTTACAACGATAAGCCGATGAAAATAAAATCCAACGTTAAATTTATACAGTCGGAGCACACAAGACGTCTGAGGTCCGAAACTCCTGCCGACGAGCCGATTCCATCAGCGGCTCCGAGTGGTTCGTTCTGCTCGCTCGCGCTGCTCTAGAAATCCCGCAAGAATTTGAGGTTATCGAAGCACTTTGCGCGATATACCGGGAGTCACTTAACGCTCTCTGGCGCTTTTTCACTGTCTCGGGCACGACTTACCTTTTCCGCGGAGATGTATGCACGTTGTATGGTGTATACGGTGCATACGTGCTTTCTCGCTCTCTACGGGAGCACGCGTCCACACTCAACAAACTTCTTCTGCGGAATGGCAATCGGGCGCGGATTAACATCTTACATTCAAAAGAAATCCTCTTGTCACAAGAGGATTCAAACGAGAGGATTTTCCTTTCGATACAAACATTTGTACTTTTGCGACAAAATTATTTTTTTTGGATGCAAAATAAAAGTAATTTTGCTACCAAATTTTATTGCTTACAGGATTATCCTTATGTCTCAAGAAGGTTCATTTTCTCAGTATTGGACCTGGAAGGCTCTAGCCCCGGTCTCAGTGTTCACAGTAGGTATGCTTAGTTCCGGAGGAACTCTGCCGGAGGGTCTTGGCTTGTATATAACGAAAAATGAGGCCAAGTACCCAGGTTCACCGATTCGAATCACCTTGTATAATAAAATGGCCTCAAAGTAGAGCCTTCTGGAATTGGTGCGTAGCCATTCTAGACGCCTCCGGTAGGGACTAATATGTTCATCCCTTCTAACCCCGAAGATGAATCTCACACAAGAATTGCTCAGTCTCTCTAACCGTATTCGTTGTTCGTTAGACGCGTCCAGGATGGTCACAGTACAGTAGTTCAAGTGTGGTTTTATGAGTGTCTCGACTAGTCTTCTGCGGAGAGTCTCAGTGGTGCAGCCTCTGATAAACCGCAAGCTAGAGAGAGAGAGAGAGAGAGAGAGAGAGAGAGAGAGAGAGAGAGAGTGAGAGAGAGAAAAAGTTATGCATAGTTACATTTCGACATTTCGGAACCGTGAAAAATGTGAAACTCCTTCATCGAACGAGGGGCACACCACTTGAGCGCGTCAGCGGGAACACTGGCTTATTTACGTTTTTCGGAAAAACACGGCGTTCCCCTCGCAGGTTATCCATTAGAGAAAAATGACGAGTTTATACCTAGGAAATTTTCCGCCGGCGACCGCTGCACTGGGCGGCGCGCGGTCTTCGGAAATTCCTCGACTTTGTAACTCGACGTCGGGGGGAGCCCAGAACGATGTTGTCGCGGTGCGCTAATGTTTTCGTTTTTCGGTTGCGGGAATCTCTCTCTTTCTCTCCCCCCCCCCCCCCCCCCCCCCCCCCCCCCCCCCCCCCCTGCTATGCAGCGATGGGGAACTCCCTCCGGGAAGTTTTGGGATTTGAGGTCGGCGAGCGTGACTAAAGCATTGCACTTGTTGCACACAAAGAGCGAGAGAGAAGAGCAGTAAATTCTCATTGGTCGGGGGGATGCGGAGAGAAGCCCCCCGCATCGGGGAGACCGGACATGGCCGCGCATTTCTATTGACTATCGACACAGCTCAGCCTCCCTTTCTTCTGTTCTCCCTGCCCTGCCGAAAAATCCGTCGGTAGGTTTCCCTTGCGCGATGCTCTTGCTCTAGTCTTCTTTCGCAGGACGACAGCGGCTAATCCTTGACCTTTTTTCGCGCTCGCGCGTCTCCGAGCTGCTGACGCTGTGCTCCCCTGCAGTGGCTCGCGCTGCGCGCCTAAGTGCCACACTGGCCCGGTCACACGCGGCACAAAAACGGAAGGGCGCTGCTTTTTTCCCCGTAGCGCATTCCCGACACGTACTAGGTCCGAGGCCCGAGATTGCTCTTTCAATTCGTCTCTCCTCGACGGGCACTTCCCAGAGACGACCTGTGCTTTCTCCGTTCGTTCCGTGAACCTGCTTCTGCTGCTGCCCCTGCCCCGGGACTGTACTGGGCATTGCACCTTTCACGCCTAATGACTAACCAAAATATCGACTGTTTGAAGCTTCAAATATTGGCTCTCGAGCCCTCCAGCCCGGCTGACAATTTGCTTTTCGGCCGAATTTTTGCAATTGTCCAACTGTAAAGTAATCTTGCTTCTCGATGAATAGAAATAATCGAGGAAGTCGAATGCTTGAGGGTCGGCAGGGCAACTCTATTCGTTATCACAGCCAAACTCCTCTCTCAATGAGAAAAGGTGGAAAGCTCCGCGGGTCTTTATATATACCAACGAGCGTGAAATGAGAAATCATCGAAACAGCAGCAGCAGCAGAGGCAAAGAGAAAGCGAAAGGCAAAGAAGAGCGAGTGCGTGAAAATCGGGCGCTGAAAATAAATCGGCCGCTTCTGCGTCGTGTCGAATCGCGCGCAACGCGGGGGGCGAGCGCCGCCGCCGCTACGATCGATCGGCTGCAGCTAATTTTCAACGCCCCGCACATCGAGAGCTCGCTGCACTCTCTTCTGCTGCAGCAGAAAATCTGAACTCCGTAGAGCGAGTGGCGAGGACAAGGGCTGGGGCGCACAAGGGAGCTGCCGCGTGCTATGCAGCGGAGGATCGACTTGGCTCTTCTCTCTCTCTCCTCCCCGCACTCGAGCTCGGCACTCTGGCGACGAGCTCGGTAGGTGGGTAGGTATGCGCTTGATGGACCAGAGCTAATCTAAAAATCGCCGGAACTTCACAATTATAGCAATTTACCAGCCGACAACAAGCCCGCACGCACACGCGCTTATGGCTTTCGGCGTGCTGGCATTAACAGCTCTCGCGCTGCCGCTCTTTACACTGCGCTCTCTAACTTTATTCCACGGAATCGAATCGTTTCCACTGCATGGAATGATTGAATTGTTTTACAAAGACCTCGATTAGCCGTCTAATTACACGCGGCGCGCCTCGTACGTCCATTATATTTCACTCGTCAAGCGGAGCCACCTAACGGAGCTGAGAGTCCCATTAATCAATCGTCCGATGGTCTCGCATAATCGAGGCTTTCTGCTTACGCAATAAACGCCGGCGACCGCTTTGAGCGTTGACTTTTCCCCGGCTGTTTGGGCAAGTCGGTTCCGCCCTTTGAAAGGTCTCCGAGAACGCGCGCGTGCGGCGGTAAAAGCTCTGCGGTTTCACGCTGCTCTGGCGCCGCCGACGGAAGAAGCGGCGATGCACTGTATACTGCGCATCTATAATTACCGTATTATTCCAACAAGAAGTCGGGGAAGCGAGTAAACGGAGAACGCGGCAGGCTCTTGAACTGTGCTCCTGGTTCGTGCGTGCGTATCAGCTAGCCGTGGCACCCGCCCCAAACAAAAATACGAGGGTTTCGTTCGTAAACATTCCTTTTTTTACGCGCTAACTTTGTTCCTAAAGGGAATGAGTCCGTCTGCTTCCTTAAACGCTGCGCAAACAAGTTTTGCCTCTCGGAATATTTCTCTCTCTCTCTCTCTCTCTCTCTCTCTCTCTCTCTTTCTCTCCCTCTTTCCAGAGAGAACAATAGCCCAGGCGCGAAAGTATTCTGCAAACGAAATCGGAACGAGAATGTAGCGCGCGCTTGCGAAGAAGGAAGAAGGAGCTGAACGAGAGAGATGATTGCGCGCGATAAAAAGAGAGAAGGGCCAATGAGGAGTGCAGTATGGGACAGCGGCAGCAATAACAAACTCGGCCGGCCGACCGAGGTGTGCGTGCGACGCACGTGCAATATGCGCACTTTTCGGCTCCTATCTCGAAAGCTTATTCTTCCTAACCCTGCAGCTCTCGCTGCTGCGGCGAAATGTGCGAGCAGCTGCCATATGTGCCGCTGCTGCGCACAACAGGATTGCATTTGCATACAGAACGTCGGCGGCGAGCATAGATCGTCACGCCTTCGAATTAAATATAATCAGGCATTATCATACTACTCTTGCGCGCGATGTGCTCAAATCGTTTTGCCGAGTGTTCTTTGTCAGATGCTGTTGCTGCTGAAGCAGCGCGGCAACTGCTACACCACTTTGAATCCTCTTACCGCGCATCGTTCGTGCAAGTTGTGTTGTGTAAAAGTCACGCAAGCTCTTTCACCAGTGTCAAACCTCTAGTTATAGTTTATTGCGATTAATCAAATCAAATTTGCCATCCATAATGCGAGAAGTTATAATTACACTCGTTTTATTAGGCTGGAATGGCATTGCATTTCGCGTTATTTGCGCAAATATTTTGACGTTATGAATATTAGTCAAGATTATGTATTGCTCTAATATCAGAATTGTTTTTACGTCATATATCATTCTTTAAAGTTTTTGTACTTTTTGACATTCCTCGCGATAACGCGCGCCATTTGCCACAGAGAAACAAACAGAAGGACTCCGGATCTGCTTCATGAAAGGACTTGGAATTAAAGCAGTCTATATAGTTATAATAACCGAATCATGATTTTTTAAGAAGAGTTCAACATTTTCCGTTTTCGAGTTATAATGGTTAGGATAGTTTGCGGAACGCGTCTAAAATCACTAGTAATCGAAAAATCGCCATGAAAAAAACGCACATGCGCACTGAAAATCTTGTTTTTCACGAATTGGTAAAAAAAACGAGCCTAGGTATAGATTAAAATCCATTAAATAGAAGCTGAGATATAAGCGATGCAGTTTTCAGTTATATAGAGTATACAGGGTAAAAAAACAAACTTTTGAAGCCTATAAATATCGTTGACACTAACTGGTTTCATAAACAGCCCAAAGAAAGGGATCAAGGTACTACATAATGCTAACTAAAGCCAAAATTTAAAATTAATTATTTCCTTTTTACTACAGTTATCGCGTCACGTAGAAAAACGAATTTTATCAGTTGTTGATGTTTTTCTCGCGATCTGCCCCACGAAATGACTTTAAATTAAAGTGGTGTATAGTCCTAATAACCTTCAATAATCATGCTTTTTTTAATGAAGGTTCGACATTTAGTTTTCAAGTTATAAAGATTTCAAAAAATTGCACTTCATGGTGTATAACAAAAGAACGACGAATGATAGTATGAATTTTCGGCGGTAGAAAGGTAGGTAATTTAATTTAAATAAAAAAAAAACGCGTCCACAAAATGTAAAAATGGACTATTTTCCCACTATATACTAGTAAAAAAAAAGAAAATGAGACACAGGCCTATACGAACAAACACACACACATATACATCCGTACGGACATTTTCTAAAAACACTATTTTTCGACTAAAAATACATCAAAACACACTTCCTACATGTTTTTACACAAACTCCAAAAATTTCTATTACAAGGCTTCCTTATAGGAAGGAAGCAATAGCAAACGATTATAGGAAAAGGGTTCGACCGTTTGCAATTCAGTATGAAATTTTTTTGTATTCATGATCTCAGAAGATAATATGATTTCGAATTTTTGGCGAACGAATAAAATGCTTATAAAAAGGCTCTTTTTATGCATCTAATAAGTGAATGGAAAGTTCATCATGTCATGCGTGCGGGAGAAAATAGCAATTTTAAAAACTTTTTATTTTATTATTTTCTTTTTTTTTAATATCCTAAAGCGATTGATATTTGGAAAAGAGTTATGCACAACTAAGAGTATAATATACTATTGATAAATATTAGTATATTGTGCAACTAGGGGGGATAATTGGCTTTTTCTAGGTGCTCAAAACATCACCCGAGTCTGAAAAAGCCCCCCCCCCCCCCTTGTTGCACACCGTACTTTTATGATAAGTGCACGAATAAGACACTTACACGAAAAGAATTTTTCAGTAAAAATGACCGGAATAGCACGGTAATCGTGGGCCGCCGTGTCTTTCCTAAAGTTTTTATCTGACTCAAGATATTATTTATCTTGCTCCCCGTAAATTTTACTGAACCGGCACTGTACATTTTTTGATGTCGAAAATGTTTACCGTGCTGCAAAGGAAATTCATGCGCGGCCGTGTACGTCATCTGCTTCCATAACCTCCAAATCTAAGCCTGATGTACGCTCGTTGAATCCAACGAATTTCTTGGTTCAAAGTGTGTCATATACAAATAACCCTTTATATATCAATAATACGACGTTAAGAATGCGTCACGAACATGTATACAACAAAATATCATAATATAGAGGCTATGGAGAAAAATTAAAAAGTACCGAAAATTTGTATACTGTGCCGATGAAGTAAAAGTACTCTAGATGGCGAGGCGTCCCTACGTTACTGTGCTAGCACGGTAATTTTGATCCTTAATTTCTAAGTAATTTTTGTTGTAAAATTCTTTCCGTGTTTTATGCATATGAAAGAAATGAGAAATTCGATGACTTTTCAAAGTAAAACAAATTTGTATTGAAAATTTTGAAAATTTTGAAAATACTTATATCGACACACACACACACACACACACATCCATCGGATAGGCTGCAGAGTGAGGAAACAACTCTATTTTCCATTCATTTTACGTGCATGAAAAGTGGACATTTTCGTGCACGTATTATGAAAACTTCTTTGCTGTCTACAATGTATCGTGAATTGTAAATGGACATTTTACTTTTCGGACTAGTTATCGTAGCCTGCATTGAAATGATGAATTTTCCTAACAACATAAATCGACATAATTTTAAACCATCGCCGCTGCGACTCTGTTTTGCTACATCGAAAATGTTTCGTTTTGGTGAATTATGCTCGCGGATAATTTTGTTTTGGGAAAAAAAACAGAGTAGACGCTTTTTATATTCAAGCCGTGAAATGGTTTGCTGAGGTTTTTGCGCGCAAGATAAAAGTTCGTCTCTACTGACCTAGCGTACTTTCCCCGATTATTATTTATTTCGCGCATTCCTCGCTGAAGAGAGCAAGAGCCGCTCATTCCAGAAGCGTAAGGCCGCGAACCACTTTCTAAATCAATAAAGCACACAACTGCGCCACTGATAGAGCAATAAATAAGGAGGAAAATGCTGCACGGTCGCAGGGCGAGTGCGAGAGAGCTATCTATAGCTGCACATGGCGGCGAAGGAGGAAAAGACGGGCTGATGGCTACAAGATAAGGATTTATAATGGCTCTAAGTAGGCGCGAACTGCGCCGTGGAGATTAAAATCTCGTGCTGGCATGCATGTGCATGTGTACACTGTGCACTTGTGTGGACGGCTATAGAGTGCGCGCGCGTGCGCGTGTGTGTGTGTGGGTCTAATGTCTATGCCGGAGCGCGGTGAGAACGCTGAATAATTTCTCTTTCTCCGTTTGTCTGTCCGTGCAGGAAAGGTGGACCCGACGCCGCACACCTCCTCGTTCAACATGGGCTACCTTGTTTCGCCGTACCCCTACCCCAACGGAGCGGGAGGACCCATTCCAGTCTCTATGGTGAGTCTGCAGCTCTTGTCTGCACTTTTATTTTATATTGCGTTCTCTCTTCCTCTCTCTCTCTCTCTCTCTCTCTCTCTCTCTCTCTCTCTTTTGCTTTTGTTTTTTCTCTCTCCCTCTTCTTTTCTCCCTTTTCGCCATCCGAACTGGCCGATTTTTTCAGCCCACCCTCATCCTTTTTCCACTCTCCCGAGCCGTGCCGTCGCTTTTTCCCTTTTTTGCCATTTTTGTTCAGCTCGCGTCCTTCCTGCTGCCGCTGCGGGATCGTTTTTCTTGCGCGAAAACATCCAAGCGCGAGCGCGCGCGCTCGGTACCAAATAAAAATGCAAAAACAAGGCTCTCTCTCCTCCTTTTTCATTCGCCGCGCGCAGCGAGACATTGATTTTCGATCGCCTTTCGAAACGCTGTACTGTGTACAATATGGAGAGGAAGAGAGCTCGTCGAAATGAATGAAACGCACAGTGACGCGGCGCGTCGCGCGTAATTGCAGCACCGTTTCGCGGAATGGATCGAGTGCGGCGGGGCTAAATAGCGCGGCTCTGGAGAGCGAAAGAGAGAGAGAGAGAGAGAGAGAGAGAGAGGGCGAGCGAGCAAGGCTTTACTCGGGATGCGCGCACCGATCGTGTGTCAAGGTCGTTTGCGGGCCCTTTTTGCCTAGTTTGGCCTGTCGGCTACTTTGTATTTTGAATTACGGGCTGTTGAGCCGAGTGAAGAAGTGAGAATGTATCGCGCACGCAGTAGCAACGCTCGCAGTACACTCGTAGCCGCTGATTCGAGCGATTAGTCATTAACGTCGCTCCCGCGCGAGTATAGCCTCGATCCGGCGGCTCCGGACCGAGAAAGCGGAAATCACTTGGCAGTCTCTCCGTTCTCGCGGCGGCGCGCGGATTTACCTACCTCGGGCGCGCGCAGTCATCGGGCTACCATGTCATTATGTCGTTATTTCCAACAACGAGCGTGCATGTCTCGCCGTCTGCGTGCGGAGTGTGTGTGTGTGTGTGTGTGTAATCTGTGAGCGCGGCTCGGCGAAATCGGCCCTTTCTCCCCTCTTCTCCTCCCTGCGTTCCTCCCTGCGTTCCTCCATCCGTCCCTCACCCCGTCCCTCCCTCCCTCCTTCCATCCTTCCTTCCTTCCATCCTTCCTTCCTTCCTTCCTTCCTTCCTCGATTAATCGATTACACGCCGGCTGCGCTTAGTAGCTCCGCCACTTTCAATTTTCATTCTCGCCTTTCCGCTCGCGCTCCCACAGCTTTTTCAATTAGCTCGGCGCGGCGCACGCGAGTCGCGAACACGAAGGACGACGCCGCTCGAATCCGCGCGCAAAACCAATCCAGTTTGCCTGAAAAAGGCGCAAAAAGGAGGAGGCCGTCGCCGCGCCGCCCTGGCAAAGGCTGCGAGAGGGAGCAATTAAAAGAGAACTCGATTCGCCTAGCTCGCGCGCGATGGAACGTGAAACCCAAAACCCTTGTACTGAAACGCTCGCCTGATTCAAAACGCGACTAGCGTGCCTTGTGTACGCGAGTGTAGCGGGCTTTGTTCTTGTCTGCGGCGGAAGGGCAGATTCTCATTGTGCCCATTGTACGCCCGCGGTCTCGGCGACGCGAGGGAGAGCGAAAGAGCCAAGATGTCCGCCGCCGACGCCGCGCGTACGTGTAACCTATTTCTCGTGCTTGCGATGGGGCTCGCGAAAGGGCTTGCTCTCGGGGCAGTCTGCCTGCGCCTGTGAGAGGGAGAGAGGAAAATTCGTCTTCCGCCTCGTCTCTCCGGCTGCTCCGTTGTACTCTGCATACGGGGCCGCTCGCGCGGAAAGATGCTATCCGCTAATGAAATTACCGGCGGCGATTCCTGGAAGCGCGTTCGTTCTGATTTCGGGACCGCGGCCCCCCGAGAGCAGAGGAGCCCGAGAAGAAAGAAGAAATCCGTGGACGCTCTTCCGTATGTGCGGCAAATAAAGGCGCGCTTTGTGGCTGGCGTTTTCATTTAACACCTGAGCGGCGCCGGCAGCCGTGGGAGAGCCTGCGCCACGCGGAGCCCACTCGTCGTGCAGGGAGAAAGGGCAGGGCCAGGCAGCCTGAAAACTCGGCTCGAGTGTAACCGAGAGAACGAGACGAGCGAGACACGAGCGGGACGGCCGAGAGACCGTACAAGTGTACGAGGCAGCAGCCTTCGGGGATAAATGAGGCAGAATAAACGCGAGGGAGGGCCGTGAACACATCGAAGAATGCCCAGAACTAACCACCTCTCTCGAGACACGGAGCAAACCGGCCGCGCGCCTCTCTTCCATGCCTCCGCTCCTCCTTATCCGCTCGTTTTCCTCGCGCGCATCAGCTACGCCCGTATATATCTCGTTAAAGCAGCGACCCGACGACGGCTATCATAATGCGGCTATTCGAGAAATCCGGCACGGAGGGTATCGCGCGCGCATTTGCATCGAATCGGCCTGTCGCGCTATTGCAGCGGCGGCAGCGAGCGCCGCTTATGCATTTGGCACGCAAAGTCGTGGCCGCGAACAGGTCAGATGTACACCGACGATCTCGCCACTGCCAGCAGCAGCGTGAGTCACGACTCTTGGCGGCGTCGGATGCGCCGTGCGCGCCATAAGTGCAGTAGACGCTCCGCATACGCAGAGCGGCCGCTTTTCACCTTCGCCGCCGCAGCGTCCCGGTCATTGAGATAAGCCGCGCTAATTGCGAAAAAGCAGATGTTTAGGCGCAGATCCGATCTGCGAGCTTTGCACCGCGCAGCTCTCTCCCCCGCCGCGGTTATCAGATCCGCAAACATTCCACGAGGCCAGCGCGACGCAGCTTCCATCTTTGGAGCTTGGGCAAAGTGAGCCCACTATCGTCAGAATTTCCCGTTCGATTGAGAGGACGAGAGGCGAGAGTACCTATATATAGTAACGGTCCGTCTGGAGAATAGCAGAGCCGCGTTTAATTGCGACTAGTAGAATGCAGAGCGGCAGCTTTGTTTCAATCTCGTTACCGGGAGTAGCACGACGACTATGCTGTAGCGCACTTTGTAGCAATTAATTTTTACCCGAGGTTGTGCAAATAGATTTCCGAGGAGCCGCGCAATCTACATCGGCCCTGGCGTGTGGCGTACGTTCGAGCGAGAGATTTTAATATTCCGCGAGCGGAGACGAAAATACTACGCTGCATTTGCGAGCGGACGGAAGATCCCGAGGAGAACAATGCGGCCGAGCGCGTTCGGAAAGTGCGCGAGGAGCGAGAACGTCAAAGAGTAAAAAGAAAGCGAGCAAACGCATTTTCAAAGCCATAATCGGAAATGGACATCCGTCACGCTCATCAACCGACGAGGCGAGTTTACGATAAACGGAAATGAAGGGACTGCGCGCTGGCGGAGAGTTACGAGACAAGAATCTTTTTTGCCCGGCTCTTTTCTGCGGCAGCTGCACGTTGTAGGGATATATATATATATATATATATATAAAATAATTCGTCCTTCGACGCGCGGGGAGAGAAAAACGCGGAGGACACCAAGAGCACGGAGCCGATTGAGCGACGAATCGCCCTCATCCGCGCGGAGATGATGCAACCTAATGGAGCCGAAGCGAAAAGGGAGAAAATACTTTTCAAGAGTGCTCGGAATTTTATGTCGAGTGCGAATCCGCAAAGCCCTTCCCTGCACCGGCTGCGCAGGGCCGGCTCGAGGGCTAATTCAGGAGCTCGGCTCTCCTTTCATTTTCGTCCTCTTGCCCGGCTCGTTCGAACTTGGAGAGCTGGGAGCTTCGAGGAGAGGAGAGGCCCAGATTGGCGAAAACTGCGCGGACGACCGAAGCCACTGGGCATTATTTTTACTTGCTTTTTACCCGGCACGTTTCTCAATGCACTTCGAGCCTTGACCCACAGGGCGCAGCAGCGCGTACGGGAGTCTGCTCACTTTGCATTTTAATTTATGGCGAGCTTGCGACCATAAACTTTCTAATGCCCCTTCCGTCGCGCGCTCTCGAAATTGCTTCTTTCTTTGAGCTGCTGATGCTGCGTGTAATATCCAACTATATAACGTACGCTCGCTCGCTGGTTCGGCCGGCGATTAATATTTATAAGCCTCGGCGGGCGCTGGCAGCAGCTACTTCTGCCTGACGTAGCGACGTCTTCCTTTTTCTCCCTGTGTCCTTCCAGAGCCGGAGAGAATTTCAATCTTTTGAAGCCATCGAGATTGGCTATCGATTTTTTCCTTCTCCGTCGCCGTGCGCCGGCACGGCACCGGACGCGCGCCAGACACGCACGAAATGCTGGATTGCGCGAAAATCCACCGACTGCGCTCTCGGTGACCGCGTTCTAATTGTCGCGTCGCGAATAAATCAGCCGCCATCTTGGCCAACTAGAAGCGCTATATCTCGAGAGCTCGTCGTCGCCGTCAGTAATCGCGAGTGGGGGACTCGCTGCGTTTGTTCGGGGCGTGAGGGGACATCGAGTTTGAGTTGCGGCATCAGTCGTTAATCCGCTTATAAGTATACGGGCCGCAGATACGCTTTCCAATATATATAATATGCCGAGCAGCTCGAATCGAAGGCTCGCATCTCCAAAAAACTCGGAGGGCAACAAAAGCGCGTTCGCGCCCCGTCTCGCGCGGGCACGTAATTTTATTTGAAAGCCGGGGCTTATACGCCGCGGCCGGCGGCAATTAAAACTTCGGTAATTGCCGTAGCAAATTGCGTAATTACCGCAACGCTCGCGGTACGCTCGCTATCACGCCGGCACTTGCTCCTCCCGGCCCCTCTCACCTGCGCGCTAGTTTATTTTAATTCTCAAAGAGCCGCGCCCGTTTTTTATATTTATACGCGCGCACCCCTTTGCGCGCAACTTTCCTCGCTTTTCATTTTATCACTTTTTTCGCCGCTCGCCGACGAGCGCGCTGCGAGCCCCTCCTCTCGAGCGCCGCTTTATTTTACTAATTAAGGTTCGACGACACACGATTACGCGAGGTTCGCGTTTCTCTCCGGCTTCCTCTTTTCCCCGCCGCTATAATAAAGTTCGGATCCGAGAGCTGCCGACTCAGCGCAGCTCGCCGATCGACTCTCGTTGCTCCAGCTGCACGCGGGAGCGAAAGAGCGTGCCTTGCATTAGCACTCGCCGACAACTGATGGAAGCGAGACGCGGCGGACGATGACCGAGCCGGGACACAACGCTACCGTTGTAATCCACGCCTCGCTCGCCGCTCGCACTTCGCGTTGATTTTTCCGTAAACGGAGGGAGGCCGGCAGAGGCGACGAGGCAATATAATATGTGGACCTCCAGTGGGGCCGGTGCCGTGCAGCATCAGGGGCGATTCCTCGTGCGGGGGCGAAAATAAGGGTGCGCGCTCTCGAGTCGCGCGGACCAATCGCAGCAGCCAGTCGGCCGGATTCGTCGGCTCGCGCCGTCGAGCGGAAATACAGCGGCGCGATCCTGCGATTGGGCTGCTCTTGCGCTCCGTCTCCTCGGGGAGTAGCCCTCGCTCTTCCCCGGCGCTCCCGGAGTGCACGCGCGGATCGCCGCCGAGATTTATTCCGGCCGCTAATACGGCCGGCAAAAGTGGAAAAGTCGCGAGAAGTCCCTTGCGCGAGAGCGGGGAACGAGTTTCCGTTCAGCGGCGGCCGTTCGCGAGCTTCCGCAGCGCGCATTAAAATGCAATTTTAATAAAATAAAACGCAAGGCTCCCCCCGAAGTGCCCGTAAATTTTCTTGTCTTTCGGCTTGTTCGCGATATTTTCTGGCCGTTCATTCCAGCGATTTCGATGGGCGAAGCCTGCAGGGCGTAGCACACATTATATACGAACGCTAAGTGAGCACAACAAGAGAGAGCCGCGTGAAACAAAGCAAAAGACAGCAAAAGCGTGCTGTCGCCGCTCCCGGTCTATCGACTTGCAATTTTGCGAAACTAACCGAGGTGCGTGCGAATGCAGCCGCGAGTTTGCATAGCCGCCTCCTTGTTGCTGCTGCTGCTGGTCGTGGCGATCGCTCTTTCCCTCGTCTGCCTCCCCGGCGAGCCGCAGCTCAGCGCTTCCTCCGTAAATCACCGGAGCCTGCGTAATTGAGGGCCTCGCTGCACTGGGGCTATTGTGAGGGGGAGAAAGAGATGCGCGATATGCCCAGCTCGCCGCTTAGGCTGCAGCCAAGGAATTAGCCACGAAATGAGCGGCCAGGCCCGCGCAGACACTCCCTCTCCCCGCTCCTCTCGCCCGATAATTATCATTTTACATTCCGAGATATCCGCAATCTTTATCCGCAGCAAATCTGACCGAGACTTGTTCTCTCTCTCTCTCTCTCTCTCTCTCTCTCTCTCTCTCTCTCTCTCTCTCTCTCTCTCTCTCTCTCTCTCTCTCTCTCTCTCTCTCTCTCTCTCTCTCTCTCTCTCTTTCTCTCTCTCTCTCTCTCTCTTCCAGGCAAGTCAGCTTGACCTCGAATCTCGGAATCTCTTCGTAGCTACGGCAAAGATCAGCCAGTACGCCAATATCTCCGAGCTCTCGAATTTGGAAGAGTCGCCGTTCGAGTAATGCCGCTGCGCGTTCGCTCCTTTCTCGGGCCGATGCTCTCCTCGCGCGCGATTATGCTCGGGCGACGCGACGGAGTGTGCGTGGACATACGGGTTCGTGTTTTTGTCAGCGGGTTAGCGCTATAATAGCTGGAATTTATAAGTGGGCTTGTAAATCACTTTTATTGGCCAATGGCTGCTGGCCGCTTCGACGACGCGTGCGGGGCGCTCTAAAAGTCTCTTGCTTCGCCGGTTGACAAGCCGGCGCCGCGGCGGAGGCGCTAATTGCATCGCGCGCAACTCACCTGATCAGTGGCCACTGCTGCTGCTGCGACGTTTCCTCCGCCGAAACGGCAGCGGCTAATTAATTGGCCTGCGCGAACAAGCGATCGCCGCGAGAGCACGCACCAAATATTTGACGCCAACCATCGGTGAAACACGCTGCTGCTGCTGCTGCTGCTGCTCCCCGCGGGGCTTACTAGCCGGCTCGAAAACATCGACGCCTCCTGTTATTTGCATTTTCCTAGCACGGCCGCCGCGTCGATGTCATTGTCTCTCCCGCTCGCTCCCCCACTGCCGCGCGCGACTCCCTACCAGCGCCCGTCCTCGCTACTCGTTCTTTTTATCCTCTTTTTGGGCTCTGACCGCTTAGAGCCTCGCTCTCTCCCTCTGCATGCGCCCGTTCTTTTTCCACCGGCCTCTCTCGCAGCTCCCTCCTCCGTCTGTTTGCCTTGCGTACAGCTTCGCCCTCGTCTCTCTCGATCTCTTCCTCGCGCGCTTTTCGCCTCCTCCTCCTTTTGCTCTCCCATCCTCTATGCGCGATGACGCTGCAGCGGAATAACAAAACCTCGCGCGATATTCGAGCGAGTTTGATAACGAGGACTGCACGGCTTTGATTAACCGCGAGATTCATCGAGTCAGGCGCGAGTGCGAGCCGCAAAAACGCGCGCTCGCGAGCCTGGCAGCGCGTTGTGGCGTCTACGCTGGTAGAGCGCGTAAAAATAGAGGAGAAAAATGTATAACGAGCGTGTCGCTCGCGCGAAGGACGGGAGGCGAGAGGAGAGAAAATAGCCCGGCAGCGCGTTTGTTGCGAATTTCATGTCGCAGCGACGGCGGCGGCAGCGTTTCGATTTTAACGTAATCGGCGTCTTATTCCGACGATTAGGCCAGCGCGCAAAAATGCAGCGTCGACGACGGGGGTCAGAACTGCGGCAAAAACGTCGACGTCTCGGGACAATGGCAGCCGCTCCTCGAGATAGAGAGAGAGAGAGAGAGAGAGAGAGAGAGAGAGAGAGAGAGAGAGAGAGAGAGAGAGAGAGAGAGAGAGAGAGAGAGAGAGAGAGAGAGAGCAGCGAGCAAGAGCTTGATGCGTCGCACTCCATGCGCGTTCCGTAAAAGGATTTCCGCCCCCGCGAGCGGAGTAAGCCATACCAGACTGCGAATAAAGCGAGCTCGGGCGAACGCGCATCGCGAGGGAAAACAGAAGCCAGATAGCGCGGAACCTATTGTCCACTTGACGGTCTGCGGTACGCGCGGCACTTAACGGCGCCGCGGCGCTCTGCGGTGAGAGAGAGAGAGAGAGAGAGAGAAAGAGAGAGCGGAGCGTCGGGCGTCAGAGCTCGCGTTTGAGTGTCGCGCGGGCGCATCTAGATAATGCGTGCGCGCTCTTCCCCGTCGCGTAAAAGCCTAAAGCGCGCATCCTTTTATCCTCTTGTAACTTTGGCGGCTCCTTGCCGCCGCTGTTGCAGCTCGGTTGTGCCATTAGGGACTGCGAGGCAGGGAGCGAATGCGGCGGCTCCGCGTAATTGCGACGAGCGGTAGCAAACCGCGAAACGCAGCCGACGCTTTTTGTGCGCGGCCTGCGAGGGATGAGGGCCGGCTCTCGATGGGCGCAGCTCCCGCGCGCTTCTTTTCCAAAGCTCTCGCGCGGCGGCGCTTTTCGGACAGTGCCGGCTCGCAGAGTCAACGAGACGCGAACGCGCTCAGCCTTGAGGTGCTAGCCCCCCGTTGTAAGGAGCGCCTCGCTGTCGACAATCGCGTTCATCTACCTCTCCCGCACTCGGGTACCTAATTGCTGCCTGCTGGACGCGAAAGCGCGAGGGAACGGGCACGAATATATTCAATAGTTAGGCTGAAAAATGTTAATAGATATTCACTTACACTTTCGCCTGGGAAGCGTTTCTTTTCTCCCAGCGCCGGCGCGATCTCGATCTGGGCTCGAGATTTCCGCGAATTGATTGTCGGCTCACCGTAGGCCACGTGCCGAAGTCGCAACAAGCCTCGTGAGCGAGAGTTGCGAGAGTGGCGAGAGTCGAAGAACGAAAAGTCTAACGACGAACGCGACTCACTGTCCTGCGTGCAGCGCTTTCTCGTGCAGATCGCATTCGAGCGCCACACCCAGCAGTAGCAACGGCGGCAGCTCTCTTTCTTTTATAAGTTTGGAACGGGAAATAATACTCGCCAACCCTACTGCTGTTCAGTGTATTTTTTTTCATAATCGGATTGGTTCTTCGTGTAACTATTCGTTGGAGCTCTTTTGTTGGGGTTATTATGGTTATTTATGGGGTTAGTATGGTTATTTATGGCGCTAGTTTGAATACTTTTTTTTGGCAGAACACTGTATTTACTGTGGTATTAATAAGGAATTTATCTACTGAGTTACTGCAGTTCAGTTGTTTTGTTTTGATTATTGGAAACGTCTCAGATATCCATTTTCTTAGATTTTGTTAATAATTTTAATTTGATGATGTTTTAAATCACAATTATATTCTGATTGGAAGTAGTTTTTGGCGAGTTTATAGTTTGATTGTTTGACACTCGGAATCAGTTGAAAGATTTAGGAAAATTTTAGTCTCTGGCATAATCAACTAAATTTTTATAATTTTCATCATAGTCTTTGCACTGGTCACAGTCTGGAACGTCTGGATTCGCAACAACAGCACCATCTCTTTTACTATTAATTCTGTTTTATCAGATCTTTATTGTGGCTTAATGGAAGGGTTTCTTGGTAGGACTTCCTGATGGACCCTGTCCATGAGCCCCAAGTCGATCAGAACCCAGAAGGAAGAAAGTAGAAAAAAGTGAGAAGGCAGAGTAGAGAGAACACGTCCGTTCGGCTTGGAGTCCACGGAGAGAGTCGCGAGAGTTTCTTTGTGCGATTTTTTTGCCCCGCGAAATTACCCGGTGGAGTGCGAATCAATTCCGTGGAGTAGTTTCCATAGAGGCGCGGCGGCGGGCTAAATTCGAGAAGCGGAATCAAATGGCTCGCTCTCTGAAAAAACTGGCGAAATCAATCAAGTGGTTCGTTTGCGCAATCAGTTGGCTCTTTGATGTTTCAATATACCTGCAGAATGAAGAGTAGAGTCGAAAAGTCGAGAGCGGCGTGCGTGCCATTTGCATAAACGCTTTATTCGAGTCAACAGAGCGGCGACGCCGTATTAAAAAAACTTTTCTCCGGCAAAAAGTGAAATTCATCAGCAACCGCGCCCGAGCGAGACGCTCAATCAATGAGGAGTCAATCTTTGTTAATCTCGTCGATCAGGGCGCGCAAGCAGGCCGCCGCCGTGCGCGTGCATTGCAGGGCAGCGGCTTAACGAGTCGTCAAACAAACGAGATATGATTTAATTTACGAAGATTACGCTGGCGTCGGGGCTTTAGGGCCGGGATGACTATAATTTTCTGGCATTTACGGCTACGGGCGTCGTATCATTAAGTCGGTCGCGTGGGAAAACACACGGGGCTTTTCTTCTGCTTACAGCGCCATACCTGTAGCAGAGTCACGAAGAAGTGTACGGGAGGGAGATGAGTAAATCGCTGGGGGAATCCTGCGCTGGCTTCTATTCGAATTGGAATTCCTGAATCACGGGTCTCTCTCCTCGGAAATTTTTTCTCCCACCAGCCCCGCATCACCTACAGCGCACCGCCGCTACCCCATCGATCTCGGCTTTTTACAGGCGCGTGGAAAAGTCTTCCCTGCGGGCCGGGCTCAACAAATTTCCAACGGCCTCTTTCCCGCCGTTCTTCTGTAAATATTTTCCGCGAGCACAATCGGACTTTGTCTACAGCGCGCGGTAATGAGGTTTACGGGGGGCGAGAACAGCTAGAGCCGGCTACCTGCAGCAGCTACCGCAAACTTTCTCAAAAAGCGAGGCGGCCCAGCCTTGACCCGGCGAAGCTCCCCCCCCCCCCTTCCATCTCTCTGCTGTGTGCAGAGCGGCGCGATGCACCTGACTAGAAGTCGCGCGGGAAATGAGAATCCGTTCGATCGCGCAGCTTTGGCCGGAATGTAGAGCAGAGAAAGAGGGAGAGAGAGAGAGAGAGAAGAACGACAAAGGGCTCCGCTGTGGTGGGGGCTTATTAGGAGCAAAACAAACAGGAAAGGGAGTCGGAATAATTATCGTAGAGCGAGAGAGACGGGGAAGGTGTCTCGTCCGCGAGCGAGTCGAGAGGGAAGCAGAGAAGAGAAGAGTGATCTCGCGCTCGCTGAAGACTATTATTTGGCCCGGGCGCGGGCGATTCGTATTATGATCGAAAGGAGCGCGGAAGGGTCCCGTTAGCGGGTCAAAACTCCTCCCTCTCCGGGTTCTCTCCCTCGCTCTCTCGCCTCCTTGCGCGCCGAGACTATCTGTCTCTGTCTATAGACTCTCTCTCTCTCTCTCTCTCTCTCTCTCAGCAGCTCGTCCTTGTCTCGTTCTCCCCTCCCCCCCCCTCTCAGCTCGTGATTTCTCATCTCGTTCGGCCAGGAGCGCAGGCGAGGGCCCCAAGGCGCAGGTATAATGTAACCTTCCAGTTCGCCACCTCTCCCTTCTGCCTCTTCTCGCTTCTTCTTCTCCTTCCTCTCCTCGCCCTCCTCCGCCGTGCAGCGCGCGCTATCTCGCAAGCGGCGAGCGGCTTATTTATTGCTCGGCCGCGGCGTTTATATTGGATTTACACAAGTCAAACACACGGGCAGAGGAGAGCCGGAGTCTGCCGTTTTATTCACCGAATTCGCGGAAAGGCGGAGCGGGGATTTGCATAGCCCGGAATCCGGAGCGCGACGCGCCCTGCTGCGCGCAGCCTACTGCTGTCCCACGTCGAAAACTCACGAGCGCATTGTAGTATCGCGCGAGCAGCTTTTCGCCGCTTCTGTGGCTTGTGAAATCTCGATTCCCAGCCCGGCTGTGCAGCCGCCGGGCGCGACGCCGCGCGCAGAGCGAGAGCGTAGGGAAAAAAGTCCGAGACACGAGTTTGGTTTTAAGAGAGCGCGCGCGAAATCGCGCGCGGCGAGGCTCGCCGTGCTATCCCGCGGCCTGCGCTCCGCACACAGACGCAGCAACACGGGATGATGAAAATGGGCGAGCAGTCGAAAACAGGAGGCGCAGACACGAGCCGAGCTGCAGCATCACGGACCGACTGCTCGGCGAGTCGATCAGTCTCACGAGCGCGGAATCCCACGGATGAGGATATAGAGAAGCCGAGGCCGAGGCGCAGCGAGACTTGCAGCGAGAGCCGCCGCTGGTTTTTGCCGATCGATGCGTCGCCTTATCCAGAAGTGCGCAGCCAATCGAATCAACTCGGCTCTCTCCGCAAAGACGGAAATATTTCAGCTTCATTTCGGCTCCCCGAGCTATGACATCATAGCGCGAAATATGCGCGCTCGCGCGAACGAGGATGTCGCAACGGCTGCGCACGACACTTAATAACTCCCCGACCGCGGGCCGAAACTCGTTTTGAAAAATGGCCCGCCGTTAAAGCCGTGAACCGCGTTGACCGTAGTGCCGCGGCCGAACGATATCCCGTGTAGATCATCAATAGACAGTTTATTTTTTATTTTTATCGCAGCCGATTTCCATTTCTCGCAGCGCCATAATCGTCCTCCGCAGAGACGCGTTGATTTTTCTCTTCCGTGGTGCCCATATACGCGACTGCGAGCCGTTCCGTGTATAGGCGACGGGCGCACGCATAAAAGATTAGAGGCAGCGAGAGAGCTAGCCGGGGCCCCGAGTAAAAGTCGTCGTAAAGAACGCGCGAGCGCGGCCCCGGCGAGCTCGTTATAAGCCTCGGAAACGTGCGAAATTACAAATGTCACACGTTTCCGAAATTAGCAGGATATTTGTATTAAAATATCCCGAGAGCGAGGCTCTCTCTCTTTCTCTCTCTCACTGGCCGCGCATAAATAATGAGCGACCGGGCGTACGCGAGAGAGCCAGAGAGGATAGATAGAGGGAGAAAGAGAGAGAGAGAGAGAGAGAGAGAGAGAGAGAGAGAGAGGAAAAAAACCGGTATAGCCGGCGCGGCCACTCTCGTAACCAATCAGCCTGTCGCCTTTGGGCCTGCTGCTGCTGCTGATGCTGCCGCTGCCTCGGACTTTCGAGTTATCGATTATGAATCACATCTCGCCTTTTGAAGCCGGATTATCGGATTCGCGCGCACGTATTTCTTCATTTGCCGCGCGCGACCTCGACCCCGCGAGGAACTCGAGGGCTCACATTAGGTTGCTGCATTTCTTTCTGAATCGTCAGCGGCGGCCATCGTTTCTATGAACTATGCAAGGACCTTTCCGGCGAATCGAATCGATAGCGGCACCTGTTTACACACGCAGCGGCCTGTCGATCGCTCTCTTTCAGTCCGTTTAGCAGACGCTGCTGCTCTCTCTCTCTCTCTCTCTCTCTCTCTCTCTCTCTGATACGGCCGAGTGCAGCCGCATTCTGGCGACAGCTCCCTTACGTGTCGAATCGAGAGCGGCATACTCGAGACGGACAGACGCCGCACACGTGCCGCCGCACCGCAGTACCCACACACACGGGCTGGACCTCGCTCTCACCTCCTCGGCTACTTACTTTCCCGCGCCGCTGCCCACTCGACTCTCCGACGGTAGCTCCTTATGACGCGCGCTGCAATATAATTGATCAAAGGCGCGCGCTCACCTCGTCACGCCCGCCTTGTTAATCGTTCGCATGTTTCTTGCGCGCTCCTGCTGCTGCGCTGATGCTGCTGCTGGCCCTTTCCGCGCGTGCTAGCTCATCTATTTGCATCTGCACTTGTGCGTGCGCACGTGTATAGGGCCGTGCAAAAAGTGGCCCGTCCGACGGGTTTTTTCGCGCTTTCTTCGCCGCCGAGCTGAAACTCATCCGCATGATTGAGTATACGCGCTCACCTCCGGCTCATCTCGAACACGCCTGTATATTATGCCTAATCCTAATGGGGACCTTTTTTAATGCGAGCACCTGCGCTATAGTCTGACGTGTCGAATGGCAATGATCGCGCGAGACTTCCATTCGAAACGAAGGTGTTCGCGCTACTCTCGCGAAGGAAAGGCGGATAATTTCGAGCTAAATATCCGTTTTTACACCGCGCTCGTCGAAAAAAGCCAGATGAAGCACGTCACTCGCGCGTCGCGGCCTAGATTGCGCATCGAGCTTTCTTCGCCGCGGAAAAAGTCAAAGCAAATAATGTAAACAAAGGACAAGCGCGCGCATTGACGAGGGAGACTCAAGTGCGCAAAAAGGAAACGCGATAGCGGCTATATCCATTCGCGTGCGCGCTACTCATAATTATTCCCTCGCGGCGCATCGTCTTTTTCGCCCGCTTGTGCGCATGTGCGCTGCACTGTCGTCGCTGACGGCGGGGTCGGGGCGCTGCTATAATTAATCGCTGTATAATATGCGAGCGGGAGCGAGACGAGGCGCCGCGGCCGAACGGAGTGGCCCGAGTGACGCCAATAAGTACTCCGCACGCTCTCGACGTTCGCTAATTCCCAGACTCGTCGCTCTTAGCGAGCGAGAGGGAGACATTCCCGCTGCACACAAACCCAAGCTAATGACCGCGTTTTCTTCTCTGTTTCAGGTAAGTCCCGGGAGTCGGAAAAAGTCGAAATCGCCCGCAGCTCTCAGGCGTCGATAAACATGGGAGAGCAGGTGATGTGCGCCGTACACACGCGTTCTGCTTGCAATTTACCCGCTCGTCAGAGTAACCCCTACGCTACCCATACGACAGCGTCCGGCGGGCGCGCATCCATATCCCCGCCGGCGATCCCTCAAATTAATATCGCGCCGGTGTACAGACATCGCTCCCTCTGTAATCCAGACTATCGCATGACACCCTTCAACGTGCTCTGCGCGCTCTGCCAGCGGAAAGTGTCGAGTTGCCTAAACGGCTCCTAACCTGCTGCAGCGAAAGCATGTCGAGTGCGAGAGAGCTGGATACGGCGGGGGGGGGGGGCGTTGTTGCCGTCGCATTATACGCACATATTGGAGGGCTGCCACATAAGCAGAAGTAATAATTCGGCATATCGCGTCCGCAGCAGCGCGGCTGCATTATGATATGCGCGCGCGCGCTCGCGTGCATTGTGACGACGCGTGGGTGCGTGCGCAGACAGCCGGGCGCGGGCGACACGACGGAGAGAAGAGAGAGAGGGAGAGAGAGAGAGAGAGAGAGAGAGAGAGAGATAGATAGATAGATAGATAGATAGATAGGTCTTTATTTGCTAAG
>JAZHPH010000109.1:74941-115167 GCA_037356405.1 Nasonia oneida
GTATAGTAACTTCTACACTGAACATGATAGTCCTCTCTTAAAAAAGTGATGGACTTTGTTATGAAGCATTTAATTGATGATTGGTCGCCTGGTACAAGAATTAAGGAAAGCGAATTTTATTACATAACCTACAAATGCTTTAAACTACTAAGCAAGTTTAGACAAGCTCCGCGCGTTCTCTTTATCGTATCATGTATTTTTCGGATTATACACTTTTTGAGATTAGGAATTCATACATCAGCACAGATTGACTAGAATCAGAACGACTCTTCACCGTCCTTCAAGATGGCGCGATCAATTCTATTAGATATGGATAGTGCTCGGCATGCGACAAAATTGAAAATCTTTCTGGAAATATATAATTGATGACATGATAAGGAGTGCGCGAAGCGCTCTTAGATTTCCTAGTATAGGTATAGCAAATCGACGCACTTCAATTGACGAAAATCTTGCTTCCAGATCGGCGAAAACGATAAATGGCGGAACCGCCAAAAAGTGTACTTCGTACGCCATTTCGGCGACCTATGTATAGTTCCGCAAAAACAGTAACTTGGAATATATATATATATATATATAGCGAGGTGAATGCCACCGGCAAGATGACCGTCACTTTTACGGAAAGCAGTTTTCCGCTCTCGAAACACACTACCTCAAATATATATATATATATATATATATATATTTGAGGTAGTGTGTTTCGAGAGCGGAAAACTGCTTTCCGTAAAAGTGACGGTCATCTTGCCGGTGGCATTCACCTCGCTATATATATATATATATATATTCCAAGTTACTGTTTTTGCGGAACTATACATAGGTCGCCGAAATGGCGTACGAAGTACACTTTTTGGCGGTTCCGCCATTTATCGTTTTCGCCGATCTGGAAGCAAGATTTTCGTCAATTGAAGTGCGTCGATTTGCTATACCTATACTAGGAAATCTAAGAGCGCTTCGCGCACTCCTTATCATGTCATCAATTATATATTTCCAGAAAGATTTTCAATTTTGTCGCATGCCGAGCACTATCCATATCTAATAGAATTGATCGCGCCATCTTGAAGGACGGTGAAGAGTCGTTCTGATTCTAGTCAATCTGTGCTGATGTATGAATTCCTAATCTCAAAAAGTGTATAATCCGAAAAATACATGATACGATAAAGAGAACGCGCGGAGCTTGTCTAAACTTGCTTAGTAGTTTAAAGCATTTGTAGGTTATGTAATAAAATTCGCTTTCCTTAATTCTTGTACCAGGCGACCAATCATCAATTAAATGCTTCATAACAAAGTCCATCACTTTTTTAAGAGAGGACTATCATGTTCAGTGTAGAAGTTACTATACTTAGTGTTTATATATATATATATATATATATATATATATATATATATATAGTTTCGAAAAAAATTCTGTCCGTGTTCGTTAACGATATTAGTTCCTGAACAAAAGAAAATTTGCGATAATATATCGAATGTATCGAAATGTACATCGAATTCACATATCCCTCGCCAATTTCGTACTTTTTCAAGTTATAATAGGTTTGCCCCATGCTGTAAAAACTTCAACTCTTTGGTGAAGTTTTAAATAATAATGTGATTATAGTTATGTTCTAAAGAATATCGAATCGAGTAGAAACGTCTAGAGTGCGCGGCGACGCTTTTTAATATACTGCAGAAATTTTTGTGTCGGGGTCCCTTGGTGTATCCCCCTCCTCCCATTATCGTCTCATAACGAGCGACGAATAAGCATACTCGCACGTGCGCCGCTGCTCGTCGTCGCGGTTGTATTGTGTGTCGTCGCATGTGGAGCTGCTCCCCGCACGCGACACTCGCGAAAACGACGATCGCATGCGTGCACGGCGCACAATACACATGCATGCACGACGTACGTGCAGTATACGTATACTCCGAAGGTCACGTGCTCCGAGTCTTTGTGCGCTGCTCGCTAATCTCGCGGATTAATTAAGCCAAGAATGAGCGGTCGTATGGACTTTTTCGTGCAGTTCTTTCTTCCCGATCGTTGCACAAGATCTCGACGTGCACGGAATATAATATTATACGCTCATCCGGCCGTAGGAGGCAGATTGTTCCTCGCCGCGAAGGTCTGCGCTTCTGCTCTACATTACACTCTTTGCATCAAAGCTGTTCGATAAGGTGTGCTCTGTTTGTTCAATTTCGTCTGCGCATTCCTACCTTGTATAGCCGAGATACAGCCCGAGAGATAAGAAATCCAATTACTGCGTTATTTCGCTCACAGCACAAACAGCACGCAACTTATTCCAATGGAATACTTTTCACGCCTATTGGTGCGTATTACGCGCGTACGGCTCAAATATCCTGCAACTCGATCACGTCTCATTTACGCTGCGAATTTGTTTCATTTGAGACGTTCAAAAAGATAACTTTGTCTGCAGCGTCACTGTTTTACGCAAAACGTTGACATAGTTGATGAGAAACCACGGGGGAGATGCAAACAAATAAAAAAAAATGGAATTTCGAAATTGTCGGTCTTCAGCAAGAAAGCGGGGGAGCTCGAGAATAACGTCCTCGAAATAATATTAAAAGTAGCGTCCGTCGTCATTGTTCCGCACCCTTTCCCTGTGATGTGACGGGTAGAAGAAAAAAAGCTGGTACCCGGCAGTACAGCGTCGGAATCAGCATGAGCGCAAGTATCCTTATACATATATGTATCGCGCAGTACATCGGTGCACTTGACTGTAGCACGCACTCGTGGCTGCTGCATGCCGAGCGCAGAGAGAGCGAGAGAGAGAGAGAGAGGGAGCGATAACTGGGACTGCAGCAGCGGCGCTGCGGTGTATGGATTAGCGGGTCCGAACACAATATAATTTTGCCTCTCGCGCCCCCTCGGCCGACTTGATTCAGCAGCAGCCGGTGGTTTCGCCGCAGCGAGAAGCCTGATTGTTTGCGGCTTTTTTGCACCCGGCTCTCACTCGTTGCGCGGCATCAAGTAGATGCGAATTGCGGATGCGCGCGGGATTATGATACTTTAGCGGCTTGCGCCTTGTTTCGCGGAATTCCCGGAAGTTATCCCTCAGCGGATTGAATTTCGGGCTGTTATTCGCTGCGCTGCACGCTAAAAGCGGATATCGGCGAACTGTGCAGAGTAACTGCACTTTTCACTCACCGATGCGAGGCGTGCTGCTCGCTTGAATGACAACCCAGCTGTTCCCTTTAATCCAACCGCTCTGATCGATTATTCAACGCGATATGTCGTTCATGTATTCGTATCGCGCGGGCCCGAGTCTCATTAATCCGCAGAGCAAGAAGTATATGATCTCCATCGCGGGGCTCCCGTCTTTAATTATCTTATGCGGCTCCCTCTCGCGCGAGGATAAACAAGACGAGACGCGCCGACAATGATCGATTGATCGCGCGGCCAATCAATCGCTCGAGGCGGTTTCCCCTATTTCGGTCCTCCTCTTGATTCCAGCGGCGCTGCGTGGGAGAGGGATGCAAATCCAGGACCAGGAATCGCTCTGCGCTGCACGCGTACCGTGTGCCACGAGTAGCGAAATCTCGGCTCCATCTTGTGGGAAATGGCCGCGGAAGAGATCCGCCGCCGCGGCCATATTTGGCTAATAGCTCGCGGGACTTCGAACTGAGTTAACTTCCGTCTGATAATCTGTGCGCGCGCTAGCTGGCCAACTCGCTTTCCGTCTCGAGGACATACAAGATTGCCGCGCGCAGCGGCGTGCACGCGCGAGCATGATGAAGAGAGAGAGAGAGAGAGAGAGAGAGAGAGCGAGCGAGAGCGGTGGCGGGGGGGGGGGGGTCGCTCCTCTGCCCACCCTTATTAAGATTCCAGCTGTGGAATTCTACCTGGCCGCCGCCGCCGCCGCTACTGGTCTTGAGTAAATAAAACATGACTGAAGCACGTCGCCCCCACCCCCTCCTGTATCTTTTATCTCGTTTTCCTGCAGAAGCAGCAGCGCTGTCGTGTCTCGTTCTGCGCGCTCTGCTCTCGAGCTTTCCTTCATCTCCGCCTGCAGCACGAGAGTAGCAGCCGCGCTGCTCGCCTCGCCGTCCTCCTCCTCCATTATTTTGTTGCTTCACCTACTTCGAACTTTGCAGCCGCAGTCCGTGAACGACAACGGACTTTACGATCCGATAATTTGCCTGAACGCGCATGATAAATCGTCAGCCATTGTCGAAGATGGCTTCTTTATGCGGGACCTTCTTTTAGCCGTGACCTCCTCCCCGATGCAGCGTCTCTTGGGAAATTTCGGACGCTCCTCTGCGGGTCAACTCGCTGATGACCCCCCGCACAAATCGGGACAAGCTCCGCGCTCGCGACGAGAGGCAGGTCGATCAGCGCGGCCCTCTCTCAGTCTGCCTCGCTCGAGACAAAGCCAGCAGAACCGTTTTTAATATTTCCGGCAGCGGTGTTTGCGAGGTGGAGAGAAAGACAATGATCGTTGTCTTGCCGATGCTCCTTCCTCCGGCGCGCACCGCTGCTTGACAGTAATGCGACTCCTTGCGCCCTGCGCGTCACCTACATTCCCGCTCGAAATTTGCAGAAGCGCGCGATTGCTCGCTCCCGCCCGTTGTGCGAAAAATTGCAGAGGGCTGCTGCGCCGAGCGTGTGTCGCGGATATAAAGAGAAGACTTCCGGGCATAATCCGGGCTGCGGCGCTAGAACAAATCAAGCCGCGCGCCGCGCGCTCATTGTTCCAGGGCCTCGGGCTAGCTGCGCTCGCAGAAGCGCGATTGGCGCCCCCTTTCCATTTTTCAGCCGCCACCTCTTTTCTCGCGCTGCCTGCACGGCCGATTGGATGCGTCGACTCCTTTCTTCGTGCTTTTTTCAATCTTTGCCACGCGAAACACTCGCTTAGTCGCGGCGGCGGCGGCCAACAGTCATATCATTCGGAACGAGAGCGAGCTTCTCCGCGCTTTTTCTGCGATCATTCAGAAGCCGAAAACCCAATTTCCGCCGGGTAGGAGAGTTGGAAAATCCGGAGGGAAGCGTTTGAGCGTGCGCACAGTGTGTGCAAGAATCAGCAGAAAGAAGCTGCAGCGCTGCTGAGAGGGGGTGGGTAGAAGGGCTTTGGCCAGTTTAAGGAGCGCAGCATCTTTATGGTAACGAAGAGTCGAGGGAGAACGAGGAGGAGAGCTGCCGCCGCCGCCGCCGCCGCCGCGAAAGCGAGAGGAGGAATCGAGAGAGAAACGGAGAGTGAAACAAAGTGAGCGCGGAGAGCAAGTGAGGATGGAAATATGTGAGGAGTCGCTGGTGAGAGAGAGGGGGAGCGGAGGTATGCATTGTACTCCAAGTGCCGAGACCATAGAGGAAGAGAAGAGGATGAGCGAGGGGGGCAAGCAGCACGAGAAGGCTCCCTTTCTCCACTCTGCTGCTCCTCGCTCGCGCGGACGTCGAAGGCTCGGGATTCTAGGAACGCGCGGCGCTGTTCCCCACTCGGACTCGGAGTTTGCAGCCACGAGCTGCCTCGCCGCATGGTGCCCGAAAACTTTCGACCGCGACAGGCCTCCACAAGCCCGTGCGCGTTATATAGGTATATAGCCGATACTGCAGGTCATTCCTAATTCGAAGGCCGAGCGCCGCTTTTTTCTCGCTCTCTAAGCTGTTCCCAGGCCCTCTCGTACCTATCAATAATTCATAACGCGTGAGCTTCGTCGAAATACGTCACTGCGCTGCGCACTCCGCGTCCTTTTGTCCGCTCGCACAATGCGCTCGCCTGCGAATTCGAACACGAGCGCGAGCTGATCGGCTGTTTGCTTTGCCGACTCGCCCTTTCATTTTCGGAAGCGCGCGTTATCAAATGGCCATCCTCCTTGATTTTTTTGAGGCCGAGGGGGAGAGGCGTCGAAATAGCTATAATCCACAATCAAGACGGCAGAGGCACGCTCTCGGCTCTGAGGCGGGCAACGTGCAATTATGAATTAAAGACGAGTACGAGCGGGAATAAGAAGGACGAGTGACGACGCGCTGGCACAGCGTTAGATTGCCCATTGAGCTTGGAGAATTGGTAAACAGTGGCAATAGCCGCGACGGCGCCGCGCGGCCGCAGAGGACAATAATCCAAAGCGCCGAGGAGCTTGCGCTCGCTATTGACGAAACGTTTTTCCGCGGCCCGAGCTCCAGCGTGAAAAAAGTTGCGCGAAAGCTTCATTAAGTATTAAAAGAGGCGCGGCAGGGCTCTGCTTCGTCCCTCGGAGCGAGAAAGAGCTGGGGTTGTTTTTCCCCGAGCAAGGGGCTCGCAGCAGCGCAGAGATGTCCTCGACTGCGTGCTGCGGATAAAAGTGAGCGCGTGTGTGCGCGCATGCATTGAGATGAATACGGTAACGACCGGCGGCGACGCGCGCGCCGAGTTCCGAGTCGCTCCCCCTCTGCAGCAGCGGCAGCAGCCTCCCACCTCCTCCCTACGGTGGCGGCGGCGGCGGCGGCGGCGCTCTGCGCTTGCACACCAGTAATTGCTTCCTTTGAGTAGCTCCGGAGGTGTAATTTAGTCCCGACCAGTAACCTTAACTAATTAACACACCCAGTAGCGTGCGAGCGAATGAACGAGTGTGACGAGAGGAGCCGTGCACAGCAGCGACGAGGGCCCCGCCGAGCGCTGACTGATAGCCTGCTAACGCGATTTTTCCCCCAACGACACCTCTCCCGCCTACTGCACTCTGCCCGTTCTTGCGTCACTCGCGGGTTTCCGCGCCGTCCTTCGATCGACTTGTATACTTACACCGAAAGTAAGCGCACCGAACGTAAGTTCTTCGTGCGCGCTGCGCTCTGGACTATGCGCAGATGGACCCGAAGGGTCAGCACACGCAACCTTGAGACGAGTCAGAGAGGCGCTCCGCTTTGCTGCCGGCTTTAACCGAAAAAGGATCGTTGCCGTTGCCCGCGCGGCTCAGATGTCATCACCCGCTGTCGCGCGGTTTCGCCGACTTTTATTTCCGCTGCGCGATAAGGCGCGCTAAAGCCTTCTCCTCGAGAAACGGAGAAAGGGGCCTCTCATCCGCGCGCTCATCTAGCCGCGGCGGGCAACCGGTTCCGATCGTGAATTTCAACTCAATTGCGCATTCCTGAAATTCTCACACACGAGAGTACGAGACATTCTACGGGAAATCGAACGCTCCGCCGGTCAAAAATGGGGATTCTTCATTTTTTTCGCCTTCTCCGCGACTTCTCGTTACAAGGAGTCGTATACATAATACACCAGCGCGAGCTGCAAAGAGACGAGCGCGAATAATTCATCGCATCGAGTAAATCGCCGCGACGACGCGCGTAATGATTGATTCGATGGTACAGCGGGAAATCTCGCTCGGCGCGATAATTACAGTGGGTCAGGAAACGCCGGCGAAATTAATTTTCGAAATAATTGCGAGCGCGAAATCGAAACGGCGGTCGTGCAACGGGTTTTGAGGAAGAATAGTAGAGCGAGGGAGAGAGAGAGAAAGAGAGATGAGAGAGGATGCTCGTATTTAACACCTGATTAAAGCGCTGGAAGAGGGACGGCGGCGCGCGGCCGTGGGTGAGGAGCCTCGAGCGACAGCGTAATCACCTGGACCAACTACCACGCGGCGCTGCCGCTGCAGTCGTCTATCTCGTTCTCACTCGGAGCCTGCTGTACTCGTTCCAGCCTGACGCCTTTTTGCACCTCGTGCCTTTTCGTAAAATTTTCTTTAATATTCCGCGCTCGGGCAAATTGGCAGAAAAAGGCCGCGCCGCGCATAGGGCGCATACGGGCACGTATACGAAAAGGGCTCCCGAGAGCCGCTAATGAATAATCCACGTCTTCAAGAGCGTGCGGACAAAAGGTAGACGCGTATCGCGTTGCACGAGTGACTAATTATGCGCACGGCGTAATCAAGCCGATTGTACATGCGTGTAGTCGGGACCCAAATTTTCAAGCGAGCACCGCGCACAAAGTACAGAAAGAAGGTAGCCGCCGCGTCCTTGAGACTGTCGATTTAATTGGGCTGTGCGACAAGCAGCAGCGAAGCAGAGACAAAGAACTCGCCAACTCCTTAAACTGGCTCGCTGGGTATCGAGAGCGAGCGCGAGAGGGGCAATCCGGACGAGGAACTTTTCGTGTTTTTGCGCCGCCCGTCGATAATTGCATTGATTCCTCCTTCTTCGGCTGCGGCTCCCCTCGCAGGGCTCTCAATTCAATCTCCGAAGCCGCCGCCGCCGCTTCTTTCTCACGCGCCTTATTCATCGCTGTAAATAGTGAGCGTCGATTTTCCGATCGCTATCGCGCGTGTTGCGCAACAGCGGCGCCTAGACTCTCGTTTGCCCGGCTAATTATACGCGAAGACGGAGGAGGGGGAGGAGGACGATATTTGCCCAAAACAAATATTGTCGAATCATATGAATTAAGAACTGTGCGCGCGCGCTGCGAGACTCGGGACACGAACCAATTCTTTTCGAGAATCCTCGCCCACTCCTTTATTTTCGCGGTCGCTCCTCTCTTTTTCCCATTCTCTCGGTCGCTCGCTGCTGCTGGCTGTAGCGGTCAAAGTGGCTCGAAATTACGACCTCCCTGCGAATCCTCGCTCTCGGGCCCCTTGTGGTCGAGACAATGACTCTCCGAGAGAGAGAGAGAGAGAGAGAGAGAGAGAGAGAGAGAGAGAGAGAGAGAGAGAGAGAGAGAGAGAGAGAGAGAGAGAGAGAGAGAGAGAGAGAGAGAGAGAGAGAGAGAGAGAGAGAGATGGAGATGGAGCACGGAGGCAAAGGTGTAATCGCCGGCCAGATCTTGGCGCGGTTCGCACTCGCGCGCGCGCAGCCTTCGACGAGCGAGAGCCAAGGCGAATCTCCGCTCCGCTTTTTCCCCTCCGCTTGCCCGCGATAATGCGCCGATGGACCCCGCGCGGAAGAGCGTACCTACAGACTGCTCCCGCGCGGGATCTATTACGAGCAATTGCTCTCATACGCACGCCGCGCACGCAGAGAGCGAGCGAGCAAGTGAAGACTGAAGAAAGAGAAAGACAAAGAAAGCGAGAGCGGCGAGAGGCGAGCGAGGCAGCTCGCGCGCAAACAAGAGAAAGAAGCGAGCCGGAGGAGAAGGAGAAGAAGGAGCGGGGCGGGGCGGGGTTAACGCTCGGCGAATATTCGTGAGCCCGAGCAGCGCGCCGGACTTGGCGCTCGCTCCGTGTCCGTGGCCTTGGAAGCCGAGCGAGCGCTGTGTGCGCGCGAGGAGGAGAGACCGAGAGCGAGCCGAGCGCAACCTCGCTGGATCGCTGCCAATACGACCGAGCGACAGACGTTGCCTGCTGCTGCGTGGGAGAGGTGTATCACCAGCGGCTTAGTTGATAACGCCAGGCCGATTGAAAGACACAAATTCCGAGCCAAGCGCTCGTCTTTCCGGCGCCCCGGACCGGCGGAAAACTGGCCGGATGACTGGCCGAAAGTTAAATCTCGTGAGAGCAGCGGGCATGACTCGAAAAATGCGGTTCCTCCGGACCGGCTCGTCCCGCACCCTCCCTCCATTGTGCAGTATTTATATCCTGCTATTGATGCGCCATTCTTGTTGGCGAAACGCAGAACGCTGAAATTCTGCGCCGAGTTTTTCCAGCATATGCACTCTTCCTGCGCCGTTAATTCATTATTGAGCGGAAGAGTGGGGCTGCGCCCGTCCATAATACATGCGGCACAAGGCTGCTCCTCGCTCTTCGATTTGCGCGCGATCGACTGGCGCGTGAATAAGTCATTCGTGCCTGGTCTCATCCGCGTTGTCGGGATTTCGCCGCCGCGGGTTTTCGGCACAGCCGATGCTTGGCTTAAATGCCGCCGACGCCCCAGGGACCGGCTCTGCCGGATAAAGCCTCGGGCCAGGGAGTTCGCTCGCGGCTACGCTTCCGCGGGACAATATTGCCTCATTCGGGCGTATAAACAATTCATCGCGGCAAGATGTGTAACCACGCTGCGGCAGCGAATAATGTCGCGAAAAATCGAATCCTTGCGCGCACTCATGCATCAAACATGCGCGGAGGGTCGACACGTGCGCGAGAAAACAGAGGAAAAGCTCCCCCTGCGCTCGACACGACGACACGTAGAATCGCGTGCGGCCGCGCGGGGCATCGAAGAAGACGGAGCGAAAAAGCCGAGACGGCCGCGTCTCGCTAATCCGCCGCGCAGTGTATTCAGAGCCCGGAGGTGGTGTCGATTTCCGAGTTTTCCCCGAGTTTCCCGGGCCTGCTGCCGGCGTCGCATTGCGTCGAGGAAAGCCGGGATTACGCGCGCGCTGGGATTTGCGCCAGTTTTCTCAAAGAGAAAGTACGCCGCAGCGGGTTTTGCACCGATGCTTTTTTCTTGATTTTTTTCCCTTTTTCTCCCTTTTCCTCCCTTTTCCTCCCTTTTCCTCCCTTTTCTCCCCTCCCCTCAAAGCCGCGGCTCTCGTTCTCTCTCTTACTCCCCCCCGCGAGCGAGTTTCACGAAATTCCACCTGCTTCTTTCCTGCGCCACTACTCCATTATGATACTCGCTAAGCGAGCCCCATTCATCGCTCGCGCTGCGACCTTTAAAAATAGTAAACGTGGCGGACAGAAAACCGCACAGGGAGTAGAGAGTAGAGTAGGAGATTTTTCACGCAGAATAAGAGCTAAAAGTGGAGCCGCTACACCATTGAACTCGTAAAAAATTCCTCGATGAAAGCAGCCCCGCAGCACTATTTCTATCTGACGCGCGCAGCTTTGTGAATGCGGGAAAGGCCTGGGGGGCCGTTTGTTCGGATGTCGGGGGCTCGGCTGCGCGGTAAGATTTTTCCTTCGGCGAACCAGAATCGCGAGCGGGGATTCCAGCGGAGGCCTCGCGAAATTCGTTCTCGGACTGCCCAAATGGAATAGCCGATGGCGCGCTTTGTATGGCGCCTCTGTTATAGGCAAGTCGGGCTATTCCACGGCTCTACGTTAGCCGTCACTTCAGCAATGGTTTCTCGGCACGTCGAGCAGCAACGCGCTTGCCCCGAGGAAAGCAAAAATGCGGCGCCGAAAATGCTCCGGGAGTTTGGCGCGAGCTCGCCTCCGGGGCGAGGGCTAGAGCGCATGCATAAAACTGGCGAGGGAGGAGGCAGGCAGCGACGAGGGGGCATGATAATGAGGCTCCCGGGCTGGATGCCTGCAGCGGTAGTGCCGGTGTGCGGTCTCTACTCCGGAGCACTGGCCATTGAACAGTGGTCGGATAAGATTGCCCATTCGCTTTGAAGTCCAGTGAGCCGTGGATCGCTGGCGTTCTCCCTCCCTCCCTCCCGGCTTTGCCAGAGCTTTCCGCTCGGCCCGAATATGAGTAGGTGCTAAAAGAGGAATATACCCGGGGAGCTGGCGCAAAGGCGGATCGGAAAACGCTGGTCGAGACGCCGGCGAAGAAATTAAAAGCTGCCGGAGAGAGAGAGAGAGAGAGAGAGAGAGAGAGAGAGAGAGAGAGAGAGCAGTTATGCGATACCTGTTCATGCGCCGAATTAGGCGAGAAATGCGGATGACCGCGAAGCTCTCTGCGCAGCGCTGGGGGGCGAAACGAGCGCGCTGGCGAGCAACAAACGGAATTTTTGATGAAGAATCCGTTATTCAGCGCGGCGGTGGCGGCGGTGGTCCATTGTACACAGCGACAGTGCAGTGCTCGTCGACTAAACAAACGGTCGCACAAATTGAGAGTAGAGTGTGTTCCGTAGCTGTGTGTAGGTGCTCGAAATTTCCGGCAATGCGAACTCTCGATCATCGCCGGCGTCCCGTCACGCTCGACAATTACTTATCTCATCTCGGCGTAATCAGCACTACGAGTGCGCAAAGAGGAGAGAGAAATCGATGGCCGGGGCGTGTAATCAGAATAATAATAGCGCGAGAGCGTAGGTGGCGAGCTGCCTCATTATTTTCTAATGCCCTCGTTAATTGACCAATCGAGAAAAGGTGCGCGCGCGAGCAGAGGTGAATGGGCGCCGCGGCGCGTCCTCCCAGTGTTAGGCAGCGCCGGAACCATTTAATGATCGCGAGGCCGGCCGGGGGATTATTACTCGCGCGAAGAGCCGAGCGACAAGTCGAGCGCGTGTGTGCAACACCTATGAAAAGCCAAGAGATGAAATGGAAAACGAGGAGAGAAAAAAAGAAGAGAGGAGCCAGCATTGAAAGCTCTCTTTCTCTCCCGGCTTTCCTCCTCCGCTCTCTCGGCGCGGGGCGAGCACTCATCCTTTTCAGCTCGCTCTGCGCGCAGGTGCTCATTCCGAGCTTACGGCCGAGTGGAGTGGACCTCTTACCTGCGCGCATCATTTCATCTCAATAGGCACGCGCGAGCCGAGAGAGGGTGAGGGAGTGGGGGGGGGGGGAGAGGGATGGTTAAATCACCGGGATTCCCTTCCAGACTGCAGTGCACGACGTTTCGGTGTACTCTCCGCGATTACTTTAAATCACGGCACCGAGACGGCTCTTCCCTCCTCCTCCCCTGCCGACGTGCTCCGCGCGGCTCTGCAGGGAAAACTTGTATACGAGGGCGAGAAATGACTCGGCGAGAGGAGCGAAGCGCGCGCATGCAGAGAGAAAGAGAGAGGCCGCCATTCACGACGTTCGTCTTTCCGCCTTCCTCCTCAGCTCCTCTACTTCTTACTCCTCCACTGCCTCTTTTTGCTGCTGCTGCTGAACCTACTGAAGGGGAAAATCGATGTTGGGCCAAGCGACGAAGCATGATTGACGATTATCCTTCATTGAAAATTATTTCCTTTTATTTACCTCGGCCGTTTATCCGCCGAGCCCACTTGGTCGTGCGCGTAATTTAATTATTTTCTTTGCTCTCTTGTTCCAGGTAAGTCGACGTTCGACGAAAACAGCCGCAACTGAAGATCGCTCGTTTTTCTTCGAGGACACGCCTGCTCGGTCGGGTCGAACTTGAACTGATCCGCGAAGCAACTCTCAGAGCTGTCGGCGCAGGCGATCGCGACTTTGCAATCGGCAGGAGCTGGGCAGATGTGGCGCATCCCTTTTGCAGGGGCAGCGCTGCGAGCTCGCGGTGCAGTCCGTGGACGCGTGGAGCGATGGAATACGTACGTGCGCGCGTGCGGACGGAGTAACGACTTCGGCCGCCGCCCCCCTGAGCAACGCGGGCTGCATATTTAATGGGCTCTCTTCTCTATTTGCGCACCGCTGCTGCTGGCCTCGAGTTTTGAATAGGCGCCTTCTTGGGCGCAGCGCGCAACGGCCTGCGTGGTTTTTCTCTTTGCCCATTCTTCGCCCTTTCTTCGCGCACGGCCTTATTTGAGAAATGCAATTTGTCGGCGCGCGCGTCTAACTTGCGGCCTTATGGGAGCCGACTCGAGTCCCCGGCCCCTCTCGCTTTTTCCGCGGCGCCTACTGTGCGCTCGGCTGAGCCTTATCGCTTCGCCTTATCGGAGCGCGGCTGCTGCACTTTATTTGTTTGAATTAACGCAACGGCCAATTTCTCGGCTCGTTAATCCGCGCTGCGAAGGATCGCGATAAGCTGCATAATGGAATTTCGCTCGGGCGAATAACCGATCGATTTGCCCCGGCGCGATCTGCAGCAGACCGGCAGCTTCCGTCGCGCTGCAGCGGTGTATAGAGCGGCGCCGCGCCCTTGTTCTTTACACACTCTCGCCGGCCGGCATTCGCTTCTCCCTTCTCGGAAAACGCTTATCGAGCGAGTCGCTCATCCTCTTGGCCGCGCCGCGCGTACTTCTCTTGCCTGAATAATGGATAGAGCGACGGCGGCCGAGTGATTCTTTCGGCCGGTGTATTATTAATACGATAGTTATATACGTAGCGCGCTAGATTTTCACAAAGCAATTACAGCCGATTGATTTTTTAAGTCTTCCGCCGTGCGCCCCCTGGGATCGATATCGAAGGCTGGCTGGGCTATAATGTCCCGACGGCAGACGGCCGAGAGAGTGAGTGAGTGAGTGAGTGAGTGAGTGAGAGGGGGATTCAAAAGAGCCGCGTCCCGCGCTCCTAATACCCGGCGTCTTAGCCGCGCTCTCGATACACGAGCGAGTGACGCGAACAAAAAGGCGAGCCGTAATGTCGCATCTCGGTCAACAGAGGCGCGCTTCTGCCGATTCAGCGAACTTGTTGAATTCGCGCAGCGAGCGCGCGGCTCCCTCTGGCTCGCGGCCGGGGGGATCAGCCGCTATTATTAATCCACAGGAGTCCGCCGCATTCATGCGCGGGCCGACTTCTTTGTCGAGAAATTACAAAGGGCCGTGACGACGGCTCTCGCAGTTTCCGACGATTCCTCCCCCTCGATGTAATATTCGGAGCCGCGGCAAGGCTCCCCGTACCTATCTATAATAATACAATACATCGCATGCGTGTGTATATAATAATTTAATTGGATAAACCTCCTCGGCTCCTATCCGCAGCGTGCGAGTGCACTGTTCAGTTTACATCTCTTTTTCTCTGATGATCGCGCTTAATATATTATTCAGCTGCTTTCGCTTGAACGATTCTGACGTCTAATCTAACCTCTGTCGTTAGTCGAAAATCAACTCGATTCGAGCGGCGTCGCGCGCGAACCTACAATGGCTCGCTTTCTTTTCCCCCGCGTAATAGCATGCTATTTCAGCGAAGCAGAGCGCCTAATCCTTGGAAGAGGCCGCGAAGGGCTTCGTTAAGATCCCAATCGGGGCCGGCCAGAATTTCGTGCGAAACGCGCGGACGGCAGCCCGAAAAAAAGATCTCGATCCTCCCCCGGACGACGACTCGGAACCGAGATGACGCTCCGGATAAGGCGCGGGCTTCGGGGGCTGCAGAGGCTCTCGCACAATAGAGGCCCTCGCGTGTGCTTCCTCTTTTTCTCTCGTCCGCCCCTCCCTCCTCTCGCCGGATGAATATGGTCGCGCGTCGCGAGTAAATATTTGGACTCCGGCCGACCGCGGAACTGCTAGGGGCATTGTGCGTCCGGCCGGGCCGCTTAGCCGAGCGTGATAACAGATTTATCCCGGATCCGGATCGCAAGGAGCATTGTCGCTGCGCGGCCATTGTGACTCCCGGGGTCTCCGCTCGCCCGCAGGACTCAGGAGAGCCCCGGCGAATAGTGCGCCGGCTTTCTCGGGGATCAATCGACCTTGGGCTAATCTAATCGAGCGAGTGCAGTGCGATCAAGACCGAGCAGTCTTGGAGATCTCGGCGATGATTAAATCGGAGAAACGGAGGACAGAACGAAAGCAACAGGATCTTGCTGCGCGAGGATCCGATGACGCGCGCGCTCCGGATCCGGCGATGCGAAAAAGGATACATCTTAGCCTTCGTGACTCCCTTCCTTCCTTCCTTCCGCACAGCTTCCGTCGACGATGCGTGCTACGTGTCGCTGCGGCACGCGTGTTTGCCTTAACGTCTCGCCGGCACCCCGCAGACTACTTCTCCTTCTTTCTCCGGCCGTGTTTGCTCCGGGCACACACACACACACACACACACACACAGTTCGTGTTTAGAGACGGCGCGTCGCGTCGAACGATGAAGAGTTTCGGCGCACATAGGTGTCGCGCGGAGCGAGGGGCACGCAGGCAGCGCGCCGACCAAGATATTCCCTTTTCCGGGAGCCGCGATCGAGCGGCTCGGAATTTATTTTGACGCAGCAGGACAGGCTGTAGCGGGAACGACAGCGACTGCACTGGTGGGAGGCTGTGTACTACTCGTTCCGTGCGACTTGGCGCGCACACACGGGCGCCGAGTTCTTTGATGTTCGAGCGAACGAGGCCCGGGCGTTACGCCCGCGCGCTGTAGCTCGCACATATATAGACACTGCCGCATAAATATTTAGCTCCTCTGCGGGGCGGAGAAGCGGGCGCCCCCCTCCTCCCCCTCCCCCTCCCCCACAGTCGCGCGTGCTGCTGTCACAATACGTACGGGGACTCCGTGTCGCTGGCCAGATTCGTCGCTCCAGCAGAAGATCGAGCGAGTGCCCGTAGCGCATGCAGGTATAGAGTTCTGCATAAGATGCATGCCACTTATTAAAGTTATTTCTGCCGCGCGCAGGCTATAGCCGCTAATACAGGCGCTCTGAATCTTTCATTCTCCACACACCATGCAAGATTGAAGAGCTGACCTGCATTTTGTACCCGATTCCTTCCGCGAGTGGCGCATAATGCGCGGAGGAGGCCGAATGAACTCGGAAGCCGTAGGACGTGCACGGGGAGGGGGTGAGGGCGGCAAACGGACGGAAAGGCCAGGGAATTGGAAAGTGCGGTGCCGTATGTGGAAGTGACGTACGTCTGGCGAGGGCCGGTACAGACGGACGCTGCGGCAGCTCGCCGGCGTGCACGAGCCAAGGAGAGGAGGGTAATTACGAAATATAAAGGCCGGTACGGGGCGCCGATGCTGGCGGACTGATGAATATTTCACGGGGCTGCATTAGCCGGCGCGCCCCATCTCCGGCCTCGCTCCCCTCTCCCGCGCTTCGCACCCGCAGCCCCGATTGGGAGCCTCCGCCGCCGCCAAGAAGGAGGCCACAGCATCATCACGCCTCAGCGGATCCGCGCATTTATTAAACCCCGAGATTTCCGGGGGCAGCCGGCGTCGAGAGCGAATAGGGCCAACGGCGAGGCACCCGGACAAGGAGCTCTCTCGTCGAGAGCCCGGCGACGAGGGAGCGAGTGCCGATCGACGACGACGTCCATTGCACAGCGCGTGTCCGGCATTCAAATCCGCTGGCGCGTGCAGCGCGCGCACGAAAAATGCTCGAGATGCGAATTCTCGCTTCTTACACGCGGGCGCAAATGATAAGTACTAGAAGGCTCGTTCATCAGGCGCGAGCTTTCCGGTCATCCCAGCTCGGAATCAGTTTTCCGCGGGAGTGATGACCACGCTGCGAGAAAAGTCTTCTCTCGCTCGACTACTACTCTACTCCAGTCTCGAGGGCGCGCGACCGCACTTGACGTTGCGCGCTGCGCTTTTCCCGCAGCCATACAGCGGATTCGACGACGTTTTTCTCTGCCGACCCCCGGCCCCGCCGCCGCCCGCGCTCTCTTTCTACTCTTCTGCCCCGTAGCGCTCTGTGCAGCGGCGCAGTGTGTAGCGTTAATACAGCGAACGCGGCGCTGCCGCTGCCGAGCTCTTTGCCACTCCACCAAGCAGAAATTGATAGGATAAATTCCGGCTCTGAATTGGCTCCGCCGAGCCGGAAACTCCTGCACTCGCTCTCCGCCCCTCGGCTGCCGTCGCTTCCACCCCCCGCGCCTCCGCCCCGGAGTCGGCTACTGGCCGTCGCCCTCGCTCCGCTTTTCCTCTCCTGTTCGGCGCGCGGCCTTATCGCGAGCTTTCTTACGGAAAAGCGACGCCATTTTCGGCCCGGCGTGCACCCTCAGGCTTCAAGGTCGCACAATGCGCGCGAGTTCGAGACCGGTTCGAGAGCCTTCCGCCTGCTAGGCACCCCCCTTTCGTGCTCTGGCTTCACCGACTTGGAACAATCCCGCGGCGCTGACAATGGGTCCGCTAATTTTCGACCGCAGACCGTGCACACATGCGCGCGGGAACTCCGTCGGGCACGACGAGTAGCGAAAAAGAACGGGGCTAAAAGGGACGACAATTTTTTTTCTTTCCTTCTTTTTTTTTATTATTCGCCGTGTTGTTATTATTTTCAGGCTTCTCTATTACTGTCGCGTCGCGCTGCGCCGGAAGCATCGGAGTGTAATCTTGGCTCACGCGTCCCCGATTCTCTATTCGAATTATGCGCCGGGGCTCTTTATAAAGTCTCTCTGTGTGCGTTTTTCATTCCGGCGCGGTATTAAAAATATGCTGCTGCGGCTCGGCCAGCCGGAGCGTACAGCCCAAGCGCGCGCGGTGATGATTTTCGCCCGGCCTGCTTGTCGCGGCGGCTTCTGTTCGCTCCGCTGCTTCTCGCGGAGGCGCGGCTCGCCGGGGCCGAGAGGGATCCGAAAGGAGCATCGGCGTAATCCGGGCCCGAGTCAAGCGCCCAAGCGCCCAAGCGCCCAGTCCTCGAGTCGGAGGAAGAAGCGGGGGTAGCAGGCCGATTCCAGCCGACACGGATTAGAGCGGCCCACGAACAATGCGACCAACTGTCGGATCCATTATCTGCACTTAATTAGGCCGTGAGTCGGCCGGTGACAAGATACGATGACAGCGCTCTCTCTCTCTCTCTCTCTCTCTCTCTCTCTCTCTCTCTCTCTCTCCTCCCCGGGGGGTAGACGAGATTATAATCTGTCCCCATTATTGTGCCATCGACGTTGGCAGAAGGGACTTTTTATACGGGCCGCTGCGACAATGCCGTTACGCACTTTTGTGCATTTAGCGCAGCCGTGCAGCGGTGGGCGCGCGTAATCAAGCCCTTCGCCGAGCCCTTCGCCCCCGGCACATCGGCCGCGCATGTGCGCACACGCGCGGGGACCGAAAGAAATCCGTGTAGTTACACAAGTGTGACAATCGAGAGGGAGGCAGCTCATCGTCTCCCAAGCTACAAACTCGCTCTGGCCGGGGGGACTGGAAAGGCTGCGACTTAATCCTACCTGCGCATGATATCCTCGGCATTGTGTATCCGGGGGGACACACAGCCCTTGCACGCGCGTTTTTCACTCGGCCTCTCGCCGAAGATGCTCGTGGGAATCGGCCGAGCAATCGATATGGCATTATTTATGCTATATCGAGCCGGCCAATGTTTTGATTGATTCGCTAATGAGTGTCGCGCGCGTGTACACGCGGAGGCGCGATCTCAAACAGGCATCGCAGAAATAATCGCCTCGTGTGTATGCGGACGCGCCGCAGCGCAAGCAGTTGTCAATGGCAACGGCCGACTCGGCTGCAGCAGCCGTATTAGGGGATTCGCGGAGACCGTCTAATGGAGCTGCCTCGGCTTCGAGCGCCCCTAGCCCTGAGCGCTGGCGATGATGATGATGATGATGATGATGATGACGATGACGGCGCTGCGCTCTCGCGTCTGTTTGACTTTGGTCGGCGAAGGTATCCCAATCGCGCGTGAGATTGCGTAACAAGCCAAACGTGCGCACCGCCCGTGTACACTGCACACGTGCACGCGTACGTGCATGTTGCTTAACGAGTTTCCCCTCCTTTTTGTTGCGGCTAAGCCATCCATAAGTCAGTCGGCGAGTCTGCTGCCAAGAGTAGCTCGCGCCGGCTGGAATTCCTCGATCGATGGTCAGAGCGTAGGTGCAGGTGCCTGCTCGGGGCAGCCCGCGGAGACGGAGAGGAGCTACGAAAGCCGACAGTAATGCGCTAATGAGCAGTGCCTGCCGTTTCGCAGCAGAGAGCGGTGTGCGCATGGCGATAGCGACGCGTCCACCTATTCATCGCGTTAGAGCGCAGCGCCACGGACCAATTTCATATCCGCGCCGCGTATGATGGTAATGGCCAGCTAGGTAGCCCGAATAATTTTGATTTTTCGCTCGGAACGAAACGGACTATCATGGGGCGCGAGGACATCAAGAGGAAAGAAAGCAGCTGCACACTCAATGGGCGGATAACAATAGCAGCAGCGACGGGCGAGAATGGTGCAGACGGAGGAGAGCGGCATTAGCGCTGTCAGGCTCGTCTTGTCGCTTTGAGCAAATAAAGCAGCGAAAAGTACACGAGTCGCGATTCGAGTGTCGAGTTAACGAGCCGATTTAGTTGCGCCTCGCGCGGGTTCGACGTCCGCGGCCCGAATACACGAATCGTCCTCGGCCGGCCCTCCTCGGCGTTTCCGCCGTTATACGGGTCAGCCCCGAGGAGCGGGCAGGGGAGCGAGAATGAAGGAGGAGGAGGAGGAGGCGCGTTTCTCTCGCTGCGAATTATCCGCGGGCATCTATCCTGCCTGGTCTGCGCGCGGCGGCGGCATGTGTAGGAGCGAGAGACGGCTCTCGCACGTGGGAGGTCCCGAGCGGCGGTGGCGGCGCCCGTAATTACAGGTTCCTTATTTACCGCCTGTTACACACTTCGTTAACGCATCAGTTATTAAGCAGTCTGTGGCCTTCGCTTTCCGTCCCTCCCGCTCTGCCGCTCTCTCCCTTCTTTTCGCCGGCCGTGAATGAGATCGGCGGCGCGCGGTATTTATGAATGAATCGCGTGCGTGCCAAGCGCGCCGGCTATTAGCGCCTGCTCGCACTCGCTCTCTCCCTCTCTGCTGATATCTCGTCGCCGCGCGGAAGTCGCGCCTTCGACTCTCGCCCGTCGGCGCTCAATGAAAAGTCGGCTCGCAGTCATTGAGCGGGTATTTTCGGCGACAGGTTTGCGCGCGCGCGTGCAGCGATCCATCGTGCCGGCGACGCTTGCATTGCTCTAGCGTATATTTTCGTCGCGGCGCTCGCGCGGGAGACTGCAGGCCGTCCTGCACCGAGAGTGCGTGCGCGCGGCCTTTGTCCTACGGGCTAACGAGGCTGCGCCAGCCTCTTCTCCGGCGGCGGCGGGACATCTCTTCGGGATTGTTAGTTCGCGGCGTCGAAGCGGCAAAAGTCTTGCGATAATTGCGATTGTAATTAAAATTCTCCGGCTGCCTCCGCAAGGACGCGGCGCGCGTAGGAAGAAAACGAGGAGGAAGGAAGCGAGCGGCCCGTAATTGGAGCGGTCGCGTGCTCTCTTTGCGGCACGCGCGCGAGCGCAAGGACGACACAATGGATCCGCCCGTGTGCGAATTATTAAGCTGGCCTGGCCCCTCCTCGCCCCGCTCTCGTCGCGGAAGAGCTCGCTATGGCAGAGAAGAGAGCAGCGGATGTGTCATGCGCGGGACCGCTTCGGGTGCCCATCGGCACATGACTCTGAGCTTGCAGCCGAGTATCACATACTTCGAGAAAAGTATAGTCAACCGCGGCTCTCACCCCACTCGCCGCCGACGTCGTCGTCGTCGTCGTCTCGCTCTTTTCATGCAGTCATCCGGTCTCCATTTAAGGCTTTTCATGCGCAACTGAAAGGCGCATTTGGCCAATTTGAAAGGACTTTTCACTCGGCATTTCACTTTGTCTCCCGACAGCTCCGACTCGCTCCGAGAGCTGTCTATATTGTAAATGCTAATTGCAAGATTTTTATTTTTTGCTCGCGCAAGAGGCCGCGGAGTTGCGGTATACTGGGCGGTCGGCCGGCAGCAGAAGCAGAAGCGGAGCAGCGTCAACGGCCGATTGGCTGGAGGGCCGTGAAAAGCCGATCGAACGAGCCGAAAGTTTGCGCGAAGGCTGCAGAGCACATTCACGTTCGACGGCGCGCATTATGCTCTACTGTTGGCCGGGCTAACGACGCGAAATTGGCAAAAGAAGACGCGCGAGGCGAGCGAGGAGGAGACGGAGACGGGAAAGAAGAAGTCGCGCGGTTGAAAAGAACAAGCGGGGGCGCCGGCAGGAAGAGGATTGAAAAGCTCGGGCTTTTCAGGGCCGCGATTATTTTCCGCTCCTTGTCGTCTCTCGCTGCAGAAGCAGCTCCCAGCTCTCTGCCTAATCAGCGAATTAAAGCGAGCCGGGGGCGAGAGAGCCGGATAAAAGACGAGGAGGGAGCAGACGATTGTGAACGCGAAGGATTCCGTCGCTGTCGATTCGACTAAAAGCCGAAGAAGAAAACGAAGCTCTCCTCGGAAGGCCATTGTGTTATTACCACTATTATGTGTCCCCCCGACTTTCCCGATAGTTTGCGTCTCGTGTGCGTTTCGCTGCGAGCGCGCGCAAGGATATGATAATACGGGCTGCGTTAGTCTTCGAGTGGCGCGCCTCGTGGACCCTCGCTCCGAATCAATTGCGGCTGGCAAAAAGCTCGTCTCTCGCACAATGGCCACTGCGCGCGGGTATAGAGAGAGAGAGAGAGTGAGAGAGAGAGAGAGAGAGAGAGAGAGAGAGAGAGAGAGAGAGAGAGAGCCCCCCTCGTATACAGCCCGCGTAGCGCTCGCACATACGACATGATTCCAGGCCGATCGCGGCCAAACATTGTTCGCGCGGGCACAATGGCGCGGCGAACTCGCGAGACGATCCGCGCTGTGCGCTACGGTACGGTCTACTTAATTGCGCGGTCAGGACAGGCTAGAAGATCCGGCTGGCATTGTGCTCATATCATCGCACCGCCGCGACAATGCCGCTCCTGCGCGTATAATAAAAGAGCTGCGCAGACGGGGGTGGACTCCTTCAGTGCCCGCGGCGCCGGCCCGTTGGTTTCCGTCTTAGCGAACTTTTAATCCGACGAGACGGTGCGCTCGGGTTTCGACCTCGTTTTTTCGCGCCGGAAACGCGATTGCGGTTCCGCGCGTACGAATGCGAGCGAGCGCAAGTCGGGGCCGGCGACGTCTCTCCCGCTCGCACCGCTCGGAATGCGCGCGAGAGCCAAACCGCGGAACGAAATTACTCCGGCTTAATTGTTACACTCGCTACAGGTTCGCGCTCTCGCGCGTGGCTGTCGTATTGATTTTCCAACTCGCCCCTTTTCTCCCCGCCGGCGCCACTGCTACGATTTCGGCCATCCGCGTGCATATAGCGTTATAGGCTAATGCAAAAGGAGCCGACGAGGCGCAAGGCACAACGCGGCGCCGAGATAAACATCGGCTAGGGAATCGTCGCGAAAAATCTGGCTTATTCGTGAAAAGCAGCGGCGGCAGCAGCAGCGGAGCACCGTCAAAGAGAGAAAAGAGAGGAGCGAGTGCAACGAACGAGCGGAGCTCCGGCGAGAAAATCGAAAAAGAAGGATAGGCGCGCAGGAATAACGAGAGAGAGAGAGAGAGAGAGAGAGAGAGGGAGATAGAGCGTTAATGAAAAAACGCGCCTGGCGAGAGCGCGTTTTCGGCCTTTCTGTGGTCCGCGCGCATTGTTTGAAATGCGAACACTTGGTCAAAAGAGCGCGCGTTTCCGCAGCCGTCAGCTCGTCTGGGCCTGCCTTTCAGCTACTGCGCGGCGGCGATGTTAGTTTTAGCGATCGGATCTCTCTGGGCTGCCCGGAAGGGCTATACCTTCGCGCACAGTACACACTCTGCGGGAGGCTCGGAAGCCCGCGTCCTCGAGAAAGCTTTGTTAAAAAATCCCGGGTAAAAATAATGGGCTGCGGCGGGAAAGTCTCGAGCGCGCGCTATAATTAAACGCGAGTGAAAGCCCGAGGAGCCTCGCGAGGTGCGTGCGAGCTCTCGCGTCTGGAGGCCCCTGCGCGCGGATGAAAGGACGAGGTGCGCGCGAGGTGGCTCCTTCGTTAGTGGCGGCGAAAGAAGAGCAGCCGGCGCAGCCCAATTGATCGCGTCACACGGGCGAACGATTCTACGTCGCAAGAAGAGCGTACGCAGCTGGACTCGCATGGGCGGGAGAAATCCGCTTTGCCGCGAGGGCTTCGCGAGGGGTGCGGTTTTTCGGTCCTGCCGCCGGCGCGGGGGGCTTTATTCTCAATATTTCCAAGGCTTTGCGCGGCCCTCGCTCTGACTCTTTTAGGAGCGCGCTCGGCGGATCCCCGAAGAGGCAGAAACGCGGGGATAATCGCGTCGATAAACACAAGAGGTGCGTTATTCCATACCCGTGGACCGATTCCATGCGCCGTGTCGGCAAACAACGCGGCCGGCAATCGCGAAATGAATCCTCGCGGATTATAAATGCAGCGGCTGCAGCATAAGGAAAAAACAAGCTCGACTCCGCTGAAAGCTCGCGCGCTGGTTATCGCAGAGGCATTTCCGAGGCAAGACAGTGGCGCAATGTTGGTGCAGCGCCGCACAGAGGAAAGTTCATGAAAGCCCGGTCCGGGCGCGTGTGTTGGTAGCAGCTCTCGCGCTCTGCGTATAACAAATAGAAATAGCGGCGTGTGTACAGAGTAGCGGCGGCGGCGGCGGCGTCGGCTTTATAGAGTATAATGATGGCTGGCGCTGGAGCCAGTATAGGAGCACAGGCGCGCGCGCGAGAGCTTACGGCTACGTAACTAATTACCCTCGCGTAAGCAGCAGCGGCGGCGGCAGCGCTACATACAGCTATACGCGCCTGCGAGCGAGTCTCATTGGCGAGAATGACGCCGCTGCTGGTGCTGACAGCAAAGACTTCTCAACCCGCTCTACCGATTCGCTTGTAGTTACATGCCGGCCCTCTGCAGCTCTCGGCTGAGCCCAGCATCCGACAAAAACGATCGGAGGCGGGTGAGCACTGTCGAGCTCGCGGAAATTTGGCTGGCGCCCTCGAGGATGAGGAAATCGATTGGATTTCCCAATCCCGCCCGACTGTATTTGAATTCCAGGAGCGGCGCGGCTCCTCCCGCACGTAATACCGGCCCCTCTGTGTGCTCGCTGCAGCACTAAGTAGGCGCATGCCGCGCGTGCCTATAGGATATATGCAGCGCCGGGGCGGCAGTCGAAATTGCTGCATCGCGTTAGCCGCGCGCCGACGATTCGTCGGCACACGTAACGCGCACGTAAGTTGCGTTTTCGCGCGGTGCTGCGTCTTGCGGACGATTGCGCGGCCGCGTGCGCCGCTGGCCTTTGCTCGGAGCGTTGCCGAGGGGGCGGGGGCCGTATGTTGCTGCGGACGGTGCTGCGATTGAATGCTAGGAATTTCATCATGAGTCGAGCCGGCGACGGACGGAACGGGGAGCGGGACTCGGGGGACGGGGAAGCAGGCAGGCCGAGAGAGATGGAAGGAGAACCGCCCCCGAGCAGAGCAGCCCCTTGCTTAGCAGCAGCGGCCGTTCCAATCATGATTCCACGCTGCAGCGTTTGAAGTCTCGATTGAAAAGGGGCGGAGGTTTGACTAAAGAACGAGTGCTAGCTATCGGCTATCCCGCTCGCTCCCCCTCTCTCTCTCCCCGTCTTTCGACGCGAGCGCGAACGAGAAGAGAGAGAGAGAGAGAGAGAGAGAGAGAGAGCGAAGCGTGCAGCGTACACTTTCCGACGAGAGACTCGCATCGATTGCGCGAGATGAAAAAAGCTGCTGCTGCTGTGTACGTGCTCCCGCTATAGACGCGCACCTATACGCGCGTGCGGCGGCCTCGCCCGGATGCGATGTTTATGTTCGACGCGTTCGAGCGAGCCGGCAGATCGAGCTACGTATACGGGCGCAGCGCCGGCGAGTTAATATTTGCTCTCGATGAATATTCCGAATTTCGAAAGCCGCATATTTTGATGAAATTCTTGCTCGCCGGCGATACACGCTATTTCGCTGTTCTCGGCTTTTAGAGGAAAAAGCCCGGGACGGCTCTCGAGGGGGAGTTCCCTCCTCGGACTAATAACTTCATCTTGCGCGCGCCCGCGTCGTCGCACCCCTCGTAATGGCCCCGGATAATCCTGTTTTGCCAAAAATGAGCCGGCAGCGGCGGCACTGATTTCCCGCTCATCGGCGAAAAGCTCTAATCCGCCTCCCCCGATGTATTTTCTAATCTGCGCGCCCCATTGAGCCGGGCAAAGTGCCTGCCCGATCCGTCGAGATTGCAGATTTTTTATCGACGCAGCCAGGCACGAGCGCTAATCGCCGCGCGCCGATCGTACCGGCCGATAACGCGGCTGCCGCGATCCGATCGCCGAGCGCCGGGTTTTTAATAACGGCCTGCCGTAGTAGCGACGGGCCGAGCAAGTCAAGGCGCGGGGTGGGGGGTGGAAAATGCGCGCATTGCGCGGAGGAGAAAGGAGTACTCCGCGCAATGCGTCTCCGAGTCCGTGAAATCTACTAAGAGCCGCGGTGCCGAGGGGACAACCGACAAATGAATGCGAGCCGCCGAACGCGCGCGGGACACGAGGAAAGAAGCCTGCCGGCGGCGCTCGCCTGGGAGGAGCGCGGCGAAGGGGTGCGAGCGGCAGCGATGCTATCGGCGCTCTGCGCACTCTTTGTGTGATGAGATCCGGCACAATGATACGCATTCCCCGATATGTATACGCGCGCCCATACGGCTCCACTCGATCTCCCTGCAATCTCGAGCCGGCTCTTTTTCAAATGAGATACGCCGGTGCTCCCTCGCCCTCTATGCGCGTATCCATTTCGCTAATAAGGCGTTTCCCGAGAGCATTGTGCGGCCCGAGCCATTATGCTCAGAGTCATCAGCAGCGGCGATTGATTGCAAGTAGAAAGTGCCGGTGTCTGCTCGGACCGCCGCGCCGAAGCAGCTCTCGGGAATTTCGCGATTAGTTTTAGAGTACACGCGGTCAGCTTTAGAGTAGATCTTTCCGCGCGCTGTATGCGTGCCGCTCTCCCGATCCTTACCATGGCGACATGAATATTCCGCGGCGGTCTCGGCGCGCGCCAGGAAATTGAAATTCCGGCGCTTTACATAAAAATGGAAAATTATACGGTGCACGCGGCCGCGAGCGCATCGATGCGACCCACTCGCTGTGAGTAATGAAGGCGGGAATCTCGGGATCGAAGACGGAAAGTTTCGAACCGAGAAATATGCCAAAGTCGGGCCGGGCGCACGCCGAGGGACTCGTAGCAGCAGCGGCAACGCGACGACGACGACGACTACTACTGCGACTGCTGATACGAGTACGGCAAGTGGAGCGAAAATCAGATTTGCTCGTTGTCGCCTCCAGCCCGCTCTCGCCCCCCGCCAAAAAGGGAGAGTCAGCCTGCCAGCTCCACTCGGAGCGCCGCCCTTTGATCCTGCCGCCGTCGCCTCCCCCGCCGCCGCGACCTTCACGTGTCCGCTGACCTAACTCGCTTTCTCTCTAGCTGTCTGTCGCACTTTGCCCTCGCTTTTGCCAGCCCTGCGAGCGAGCGAGCCGATAATACTCGGGGAAGCTAGACAAGAATATGTTTGTCGACTCGCTGCTTCGGGCACTGAAAATTGTTGCGCGGCGATGCGTGAGCGGAATCCAAAAAACGCGAATCCCTCGAGAGCCTCGGGGATTATGCGATCGTAGAAATCGAGGAAAGACGTGTTTGCGCAGCGAGCGCGCGCGATTCGCAGATCAAACGTTGTCGCGCGTTGATTGCGTCGATGTGTTTGTCCCCGCTCGACTCCGCGAGACGCGTCTCTGCAGCAGCGGCCGGAGCGCGCAGGCGACTGTTTATAAAACAAAGGCTGGCTTTTTCCTTGACTGTTTGGACTTTCGTTCTCCTCCAGCTCTTCTTCGCTTGTCTCGCGCGGAAAAGTTTCCGAACGAGATTTATAATCGGCGGGCGCCCGAGGAAAGAGGGTAGGAGAGGAGGCAGGTCAAGGTGCGGAAATCGAAAGCGAGTGCGCCATTGACTTTGTATCCGAGCGAACTTGCACCCGTATAACTTGTGCGCCAATAAGACTCGCCGGCGCGTCGAAAATGCAAAGTTGCCGCAGAAGTTTGCCGACGGGGAAAGTCCGTGTGTGTCGTAGTCGACGATTGGTCAAGCCGTCTGATGGGGCAGCAAACAATGCCTCGCCGCGGAAGATTGACAAACCACTCGATTGCGGCTAACGAGATTTCTGGTCCACGCGCGAGCTGTTTTCGCGGAATCGACGGGAAACTCGGTACGGATATTACGGATGGATGTCGGCGAAAAAATTGCGGAAGTAGTTCGGCCGGCCGCGCACGAGGCTCAAAGAAAGTTGCCGGAAAAGTTGACCGTCTTGGGAAAGTGGGTTAAGCGAAGCTGCGAGGGAGGTCACCGTCACCGGGGACTCGAGAAGTGAGAGAGAGAGAGAGAGAGAGACAAGGGCGCGAGAAGATGGAAAACTCGGGACATGGCGCGACGCGCGGAGCAGGCGCCTTTGGCGGACCGCTGATAACAACGCCTGGACATCGGCGCAGGCGCCCCCCAGTCGCCATGGCGACGACTCCTTCGGATTGGCCGCAGCTTCCACTTGAATCCCCGCCACTCGAGGCCGGCGCCCCCACCTGCCGCCGCGTGCTTTCCGGCTTCTTCCCTGCGCGCCCCTCCTCGGGTTTCGCCGTTACCGCCGCCGCCACGGCCGGCATCGATAACAGCGCGCGGAGAAAAAGAGCTGGCCGCTTTTCCGGAAAAGTCGCTAGGCTATCCCCCCAAGCCCATTTTCCTGCGCTTTTCCCTCGAACGGGACGTGGTATCTAGAAACTGCGAGCGGCCCTGCATCCATTATATACTGATCTGCTCAGCCCTTGATTCGCGAAAAGAAGAAGACAAGGAAGCCCCCCCCCCCTCACTCCCGACAGAAAAGAGAAAGAGAGAGCCCGGCCCAGCGCAGGACTGCGGCGGCGGAGAGGCAGCCTCACCCCTTCGCCGCCGCCGCCGCCGCCGCCTACGCCTCCCGCGTTGCCCCGGCAACTCGGTGCGCTCGGGGTTGGCCGCCGCCGCCTCCTCCTCCACACCATCCATTCAGCGTCTCTACTCCTCTCTCTCTCTCTCTCTCTCTCTCTCTCTCTCTCTCTCTCGCTCTCGACTACCCTTACTTTGCAGCCCCTGGAGCGCTGGCAACGCAGCAGCATCAACAGCAGCCGAGAAAAGCTCCGTCGCTCTGCGCGCGGCCCTGTGTGCGTGCGTCTGTCCCCAGTGATCAGCAGCACCACGCTTTTTCAGCAACTCGAGCCGAAGATGGTTTGCGGCGTGCTGGCAGCAGCTAACTGATAATCATAATCGCGCGCGCAAGTCTGCCGTTGCGGGGGAGGATAGCTCGCTGGGGAAAGAAGGCGAATCGATGAGTGCGCGCCAACGGGGGCGTGTACCGCGGGCCAGAGAAAAAGCACGCGAGTAATGAGCAGAGAGCGCGAGACAGGCAAATCGGAACGCGCGCGAGCGTGATGGCGTTATGAGCATAAAGCAATGAGTGTACGTCGATAAATACGAAATTAATGGGATCGATAATTATCTTGCGCGCTTTGCTCTCTGCACTGGGTAATTGGAAGCGTAATTGCGCGGATGCATGCAGCGGTAAACCGACGTAACGCTCGCCCGCGGAGATGGCAGCGGAGCAGCCAGCTCTCTGGGCGAGGATAACGATGATTACCGGCCGCGGCAAAAGGTCAAAGCGAATCGACGCCCCGTGTGCGAATCCCTCGATCCGCAGAGCACGCGCGTTATGTTTACTGCGCTACTCAGCAGCCGGGAGGAGTCGACGAGGTGACGTATCTGAAAGCGCTCCGAGGCACCGTACGATAGCCGCGCGGTTTTCACAGCTGAACGGTGGAGGCGGTGGAATTGCGAGGGCCGCGCGGCAGAGGCCCGTACTCTCCACCCTGCAGCGGCGGAGCCCGAGATGGACGCAGAGACAGAAGAAAGCTCTCGGGGCAATAAATAGCATCATCTCTGTATACGCGCGTCCGTACCGAACGCGCGCGCGCGCGGGGGATTCGCCGTCTCTGTCAGCATCAGCGGGCGCATCTCCCTGCTCCTCGCTCGTTCGCGTGGGGTGCGCCCGCGGAGCGCGCTGCAGCGGGACTCGCAGCGGCAGAGCAGCAGCTCTTGCTTTGTGCGCGCCGAGCGCTGGCACATCAAAGCCTTCGAGTTGCCGCCCCGGCCTTTGACGGCCGCGTCGCAGCCCGCCGCTCAGTCATCGTTCGGTAGCGAGGCCGCGCGCGCCGGCTCTCCGCTGCTGCTGCTGCTGCTGCTGGCGCAGCTGGCCCAGCTGACTCCCGCGCTCGCCCGCGAATCGGCGACCCGCTTCCAGTTCCATCGCGCGAGTGTGCCCGCGCGCGGTCTCGCAGATGCCAGTGGCGCCGTCCAGCCGGAGGCATGGCGCCGAGCTGGCAGCAGAGCCCCGCCGGTGGGCTCCTGCCCCCTGAGCCCTCGTCCCCAGCTGCGGCTCGGGGCTGCTGCGAGCTGGAGAGCGGCGGCGGCGGCGGTCGCAGCGATGGTCGATGCGCAGCCTCCTCGCGGCTGCGCATGCGCCTCGGCGACGCCGCCGAAGATAACGAGGACGGCCCCGAAGCCGCTGCTGCTGATCACCGAGGGAAGAAAGTGCACCGACGCTCCCGAGCCGCCGCGGCCCGGGAGGAGGACGCCGAGCCTCAGGACCTGAGCCGCGCGGCAGGCGCCGCGGAGGAGGCGCCCGGGCAGCTCGCCGACGGCTACGGCGAGGCCCGGGTCTACCTAGCGCACGTGCTCTGCCTGGACTGGCGCCGGCTGCCTGGGCGCCGGGCTGAGGGGCCGGGCGAGCGGGTCTGGCTGCTGGCCGCCGCGGACCGGCTAGGCCGGCACCGGACGCGGCTGCTCGTCGTGGGCCGGCACTGGCGGCCGCGCTGCCTCGAGCACGTGAACATGCTCAGCCAGCCGGTGGTGTACGCGGGCGGCGGCCGGGGCGCGCTCAGCCCCGAGCTCTTCCTCTGGTGGTTCCGGCACGAGTTCGCACCCGCGGCCCTGGCTCTGCACCCGGAGGGCGCGCTCCTCGTGGCCCCGCGCTCCGAGCGCCTGCCCGCCGACGGCCTCGAGGAAGGCCGGGCGCGACTGCTGCTCGTGCCGGCGGACTCGCTGGACCCGCGGCCCGTGGCCGACGAGCTGCGCGCCAGGCTGGCATCCGCGCTGCTCGGGGGCGCCTTGGCCGAGGCGCGCATGCGGCCCGGGGAGCGCGAGGGCTCGCTGGACGACTACCTGGCCGGCGTGTCGCTGAAGGAGGCCTTCGCCGAGCTGCACCGCGCCTGGCTGGCCGTGCGGCCCGAGAGCTTCGGCCGCTGCTGGACGCGGCCCCGCGCGGAGCGGCGCGACAAGCGTGAGCCGGCCCTCGCGGCGGAGCTGCGCAGCCTGAGCCTCGAGGCCGCGGGGCTGCGCATCGACGAGGAGGACGTGCGCCGCTGGCTGAGCGCGGAGGAGGCCGAGCGCGAGGTGAAGAGCGAGCCCGAGGAGCCAGCGCGGGAGGCCGAGGCCGAGGAGCCGGCGCCGCCGGAGGCCCGGGAGGTCGTGGGCCTGCTGTCGCGGGTGCTCCGCTGGATGGAGACCGAGCCGCTGGAGCCCGGCTTCCTGCTGGCCGTCAGGGCGATGCGCACCACCGCCATCCTCGTGGTAAGCCGGCGGCAGGAGCGCGCGCGCAAGGGAAACGTTTCGCTTATCGATCGCGCGCCGTATGGAAACGAGCGGAGGGGCGGCGCGGCGAGGGGTGTAGTGACCTCTCGCTCGTCTCTCCTCCGCTCCCTTCCGTCGCCGATGCGTTTTGGGCTAATTAGCTTTGTCGAAGTCGAGAGCAGCGGGCACTTGACTTTCGTTCAATGCGCCGCGGGTAAAACGCGGCGACGATTGGCCAGCGCTTCGTCGAGCCCTCCGCTGCGAGACTCGAGTTAATTCTCCGCCGCTCTCGCATTATTATTCATTGTAAACAGATCTCTCTCTCTCTCTCTCTCATTATTGCGCGAACGACGCGAACATCCGGGAGAGAGAGAGAGAGAGTGAGAGAGAGAGAGAGAGAGAGAGAGAGAGAGAGAGAAAGAGAGAGAGAGAGAGGAGCGGGGGCTAAATTCATAGTCGGCAATCGCGCGGCGGGCGACAAAGCCGGCGCCTCGCCTTCTTTATTCATTTCGCGCCGAAAAGCCGAGAGAGCGCGACGACGTTCGCGCACGCAGAAAAGCGTTCTCAGCGCGCGCAGACGGAAGCGGAGATCAAAGGCCCGCTCCTCTCTCGGCGTAACGTCGTAACGCGTACGTATAGGTATAGGCCGGGCCGTCGTCGGACCGCCGATGGGGAATAGAGGGAATAGAACGCGCGCGCCGCGAAGGGGTGAGCCTTCCAATTTGCCATGCAAACTCGCGGCGAAAATGTCGTTGGCTCTCTCTCCGAGCGGAAAACCGGTTTTCGCCGTCGCTTTGTGCGCTGGCTGTAGCTCATGTTTTTTCTCCTTCTCTGTTGCAGGCGAGCAAGATGGGACTGACGGGGACGCACCCGAGCGGGCTGCCTTTCTTCTGCTCGAACGGGGAGCACCTGACGCAGCCGCCACCCGCGCACATGGGCATACCGCCGTACGGAGCCCTGGACGCCGGCAAGGCTGCTGCGGCCGCCGGTGAGTACTGGCCCGCGGGCCACCACCACCACCACCACCACCACAACCACCATCATCCTAGTCACCCAACCTGGAAACAGCTTCTTAGCGCGGCGGCGTCCAGCTCAGGTCAGACACCCGCTCCTCCTCCCGCGCTCCTGTCTGCTAGCTGGCGCTCGGCAAGTAGTAACAGACAGCCGAGTAGCTCCAAAAATGGGAAAAATGGGAAAAATGGGAAAAATCCAACCGCGCAACGCGATACCTGTCCGAAAGGAAACAGTCGCGTACAAAGCAGCTCGAACCAGCCGGTAAAATTTGCGCGGCGTTCGAATTTCTCCGTGGATTGGAATTCACACCGCGCGATATTGGGTTATGAATTTTCGGATTGGTTTATGTGCCCATTTACGCGTCGCACGCCCTTTGGCTGCAGCGGAACTTTTTTAATATCCCTAAATTCGATATCGTTTTTGAGGCCATTATCGCGGATTTCGAGGCTCGAGTCTTTCGGCGCTTATGATTTTCGCTAACGGCCGGCGGCGGCGGGGCGGCCTGCACGTCGTCAGGTATCGATTACCAATGGCTCGAAAAGAGCCAGCGCTGCGCGTATCGGAGGCTCCGCGGCGATAAAGACGCGCCTCGGAAAACGCGGCGGTCGGGCGCCGGCGGCGAAATTCCTCCTTCAATGAAATCGCACGAAAAATGAAAGTGCATCGAGGAAGTTTGAGGAAAGAGAGAGAGAGAGAGAGAGAGAGAGAGAGAGAGAGAGAGAGAGAGAGAAGGGGGGGGGGAGCCTAGCCGATGCAAATGCGAGTGCAGGCTCCTTTGAGAGGCCTAATTGAACGGCCGGGCTCGCTCTCGCGGTTTTTTCGCCGCACAAAATTTCGCGACAGCTCTCGCGAATCGGCGTCAAGTAGGAGAATGAGAGGAGAACTCACCATTAGGCTAATCAGCGGGCTCCGCGCCGAGCCGGGTCAGGTGGGGTCATCTCGGCCTCTCCATTTCTGCTCGGCTCCCTCCGCCCAGTCCGCTCCCCTCCGTCTGCATCCATGCATCGGCGAGGTGGCTGGCGCCGGTGTACACAGCTCTCGCTCGCCCTCGCCGACGCTTATCAATGCTCGATAAGCCGAGTGCCGTAGCAATACTCATCAGCGCGATTAAGCCCCCTGCGGCCGGCGAGCTCTGCGCGCAAATCCGTTTTTCTTTTTCCTCTTCAAATCCTTTTCTTCTTCTTCTTCAAAATTTCTTCTTCGATATAACGAGCGCTAATTCGAGGCGCCGCCTAAGTAGGAAAGGGGCTTGATGCGCGTCTTTGTCTCGCTTAAACGAGTAGCTTCGGGTCTGTTTTCCGCGGGTTATATACTCCGCGAATACGTCGCAAATCAGCTAGCCCCTCGGCCGGCCGCGGGCCACTAGTGCGACCTTCGCAGAAAAGCCGCGGCGGGAACCGCGAGGCGAGTCCGCCGCCTCTGCACGGATGGCGGAGGGGGAGGCTGAAGCAGCCGTGCACTCGTGCTCGCGGGCTCTGATTAATGCACTCGCACGAGTGCTTTCTCATCTCTCGCGGAGAGAAGAAAAGCGCGGCTGCTCGCGCTTAGCGGGGCAGAGTTGCATCTCGGTGATGAGCGACGAAAAAGGAAAAACGAAAAACGGACACAAAAAGCAGCCCCTCTGCAGGCCAGCTCCATCCGCTGCATCGAGGCACGAGGGTTGATTATAATGAGCCTCCTCGGTTTTCTCTTCTACCTCGTCTATATAATTGATTCGGAATATGCGCGCCCGCGAGTCGAGAATAATGGCCGCTGCGGGGGCAAATCGGTGGCGGAAAAAGGCGGCCCTTATTCTACATACAGCCTCGAAATGAGCCCGGCAGCCGTTCGATCGGGGGCTCGCGCTCGATTAGCCCTTCCTTGTGCCCGTCTCGCTACGTGCGGAGGAAATGCGGGAAACAGCGCGCGAGAGAGGGAACCGAAAGCGGAAGGCTGCCTCGCAGTGACGCTCGTTCGGGAATAAAAGAGTAATTTTCCGGCTGGCGAGGCGCCGATAATGGGGTTGCAGACTGCCGAGTCGACTGGAAGGTGATTAAGCACACATGACGGAGCCCGCCGTCGCGGATTCGCCCGGCGGGATAAACGTGCCGGCTGCCTGCCCCTCTCCGTCCTTCTCTCTGCGCCTGTGATTCCGCGCGATCGATCGACGCTGCGACTCGCGGAATTAGAATCGCGGAGAGCGCTTGCGGTGAAAAAACAAGCCCAGCTCGTGTACGGGGACGGCAAGACCGACAAGTGGCTCGATCGCGCAAAGCCACGCGCGCCTTGACCGAAATCGCCAGGGGTGCAGGAGCCGTGCCTGGAAGAGGGAAGCCGGCCGCGGCGCGGATTACGCGAAACCGCCGGCTATATTGGCTTCATCAGGTTTCGCCACGCCGCGACTCTCCCTTGCGAAGCCAGCGTTTCGTTTCCTCTTACGTGTAGCCGCGTAGTCTAGTTCTAGTAAACGTCATTCGGTAACGATCGTAATGAGGCCCGGTCTGAATGTAGCGCGAATGAAATCTAATGCCAGCGTCTTCTTGCAGGTCTCACGAGGGCGCCGATGTACCCGTTCTCCACGGGCCAGTACCCCTACCCCATGCTCAGTCCGGAAATGACGCAAGTCGCCGCTTCCTGGTAAGTACTCGCAGCTTTGCTTTTTTTCCCTTCCGATCGATGGTCGCGCGCGAAGATAGCGGCGGTCATCCTCTCAGTTCCGGTCTATTAGAGCGCGCGGCCACTCGAGCGGAGTCGCTTAGAACGGCAGCAAACACTCGTTATTTGCTCTCTGCCCGAGAGAGAGAGAGAGAGAGAGAGAGAGAGAACCAGGCCGAATGGGGATTCGTTCCCTCTTTCCCCAACCACGCGATAGCTCCCTCGCCCGAGATTCCTCGGCGGCTAATCGAGTCATGCTCACTTACAGGCACACGCCGAGCATGTACCCGATCTCCCCGGCGAGCGCCGGATTCCGAAGTCCCTACCCCACGAGTCTGCCCATCAGCAGTTCGAGTTTGCCCAGGTCAGTATGCGCACACCCCTCCAACTTGCCCCTGCACCAAGTACAAACTCTGTTTCTCTTGCAGTGATCTCTACCGGTTTTCGCCGACGGGCCTGATGCCCCCTCACCCCGGCCTGAGCCCGCACGCGCACGCGCTCGCCTCGCACGCCCTGGTCTCCTCCGCGCCCAAGGCGGACCACTCGAGCCTGGACCACAACCACAGGTGAGCCAGCCCCAGAGCGCGCAACGGAGCGCACCCCCTTCCTCTCCTGCGACCGTCCGTCGATACGATCGAGCATCCCCCGTGGGTACGGCTCTCCCCATCCCCGATATCACCCGTCACCGATAAAAGCGAGAACTGCCGGCAACTGCACAGCAGCAGCAACCCCCCTGAGAAGAAGTGCGATGGTTGCGCAGCTGCTCGCGGCTTTCAAGGCCAGCCGCGCGAGGGTAGCACCCGCGCACCGGCTCGACGATAACGAGACGGAGAGCCGCGTCAACGACTCTACAACACTGATCGAGTGCCGCAAGCTCTGGATTCTACTGCGCCGCCGCCGCCGCCGTGATGCTCTCATCTCTCTTCCGTCTTCTGGCTGCGGCCCCTCCCGCCGGCCGCTGTCTCCCCATTTCTCTGTCGGACTGCGCGCGTATTGATCATTACCCTCTTAACCGATCTCTAATTTCCGTCGCGCGCTTCGTCTCCGTCCACCTGCCGCAGCGCGTGTCCGCGAAGGAACGGGCCACGCGATCATGCATCGGACTCGCGTTATGCGCGTATACATACTCGCGGGCAGCGACGGCAGCGCCGCGGCAGCGAAGCCCGCCAAAAAAATGGGATTTCCCCCCTCCCCCGGGCGAATTATATACTGGGCTCGGCGGCGGCGGGGGGATGCCAGACAGAGACGCATTTACGGAGACAGACAGAGACGGGCCGATGTATAGCTGGCGGGTGAAGGAGGCGCGCGCGCGGGCTAGCGAGCGAGAGCGAGAGAGAGAGAGAGAGAGAGAGAGAGAGAGAGAGCGCCATGAATTGCAATGATGGGCCGACGGGTCGTGCACCCGCCGCCCACCGCCGCGGATAATCAATCGAAACATCGCTCTCCGGCGATATCGCCATGGCGCGACGCGGACAAGTGTCCCGAGTACCGCTGTTACTGCTGCCGCCGCCGCTGCTGAGCCCTGGCCCGAGGCGATGTCTTCCCACTGATGCTGCGCGGCTCTTCTAGCTGCCCGTCGTCCCTCGTCTTCTCCTCCTTCCCCGCGCACGATGAGGACGGCCCGGGATCGTCGCGGGACAGCCTGCACGGAGTACGCCGCCACCGCGAGGACCGAGCTTTCCGCGGCCCCTTTGTTTACGCTCGACGCGAGTGCGACTCGGCAGACCCTCCGCGGCCGCCCGATCCAGTGAACGGACTCGCCAGACTGTGCTTCGCCAAAGACTCGCGCTCTCGCATAAGCACCCCCATACCTGCACACAAGCATTGCCATCACCCAGGGCTCACTCCCGCGCGCGATTATGGACTTTGCCGAGCGAGCCTCACCGTGAAGCGGCAGAGAGCTCGGCAGCGCAACCGATAAGCTTCCAAGGCGATGGAGCCCGAATGCCTGGAGCCATTGAACCTAGTCATAAAGAAGGATAGCAACAGCCCAGCAGCCGAGCCCGAGCTGCCCGAGAAGAGCAGCACTCCCGTGGACAGCAAGGACTGCATCAAGACTGTGGAGGAGGACAAGTTCGAGTCCAAAATCCAAGACAACATGACCATCCTGCAGGAGGCTGTCAAGTCCGGAGAGGCAGGTGCACCTGCCACCGACCAAAAGTTCCTCACCGCACTCTACATGAGCAGCCTCATGCAAATGTCCAATGCCTCTGCTCTGAGGAACGTCTCCCCGACCCCCTACAATGTCCAGCAGAACTTTATGCAGCTGCTGGCCATGGTGGAGGCCAGGCATCGAATGTGGCAGCAGCTCAGCTGGTCTGTGCCACCCAACTTCCTTCGAAACCCTGTGGGACTACCTCAGCCCTACTACGATGGTGCTCTGACAAATTTGAACGAACAGCTGTGCAATTCGCCAAACTCCCTCATGTCCTATCCTTCCTTGCCCACTACCAAAAATGAACCAACTAGTCCTGAAACAAAGCAAACTTTCTTCAAACGGTACTTCATTGCTCGAATCTTCATCGACTCATGCCAGTGGCATTTGCTAATGTACTCTGCTCTTGTTACAGGTCTACGATAGAACAGAAAAACTCCTCGTCGTTACCTCCTGACAACACAAAAAATCAAGATACGGGGCAACAAAACAATCAAGGTATCTATACATGTCCTTCTCTACATATTACACCTGAGAAAAACTCCAGCTTTTCTGTCTCCGAGCACAAATTCAATATCCATTTGTACTCAAAGACATGCCTGTAGAAGCCTAACCTCACACTCGGCAGAAACTGCAGATCAGTTGCGTAGCTCGAAATTTCCACATGAAAATATAGCTCAGATGGAGCTTGCTGATAGATAGCACTTAGACTGGCTGAATCTGACAAAACACATCAAAACTAACCTCTACATCTCCTCTTTTTTACAGACAAAAAGAAACCTCACATAAAGAAGCCCTTGAATGCGTTTATGCTGTACATGAAGGAGATGAGGGCGAAGGTAGTGGCAGAATGTACCTTAAAAGAGAGTGCTGCGATAAACCAAATTCTAGGGCGAAGGGTAAGTTGTCCAAGCTTGATGTTGCAACAAGATTGGCTTTACATTGAGGCAACGAGTATGAAATTTTTCACTGTAGAATAGAAGATGCCTTATACTTATTGATAATATTTGCAAATCAGCCTTGATGTAAATGTGATCAATAAATTTTGAGATCCAATTTTGCATATGCATATGCTCTTGACGACTTGCAGTAATATCAGAAAAAAAATAAAACATTAGAATAACAATGTGCAAAAATTAGTCTCAAAACGCGAAGCTTTGTACAGGCTGTGCAACTTCGAGGCTCGTAAATAAACGCATGAAGTCTAACGCTTTTTTAGAGAAAAAGAAAATAAAGCAATAAGGGAGTTGTTTTTTTGTTTTTTTTTTTACAAACAAGTAACACGAATAATTGGTCGGTATACTAATAGAGTACTGTAGGTGAGATCTTGGAAATGGATGAGCAGAGAGTCAATATAATGTGGGTGGGAAGGGCTTTGAAGGGTAGCTTTGAAAGGTGATTTTTTGAAAAAAGAGACGTACGTATTAATGGCAAAAAATTGAACGCTTTTGGGGGTGTGTACACACAGTGGCATTCGCTAAGTCGAGAGGAGCAGCAGCGATATTATGAGGCGGCCAGGCACGAACGCCAACTGCATCAACAGCGATATCCCGGCTGGAGCGCCAGGGATAACTACGGATACGGCAGCAAGAAGAAGAAGAGGAAGAAAGAGCGATCCGCGGATCCCGCCGGAGGTACCACTTTCCAGTGCTAGAACAGCAGGCCCTTATAACTCATGCATATATATATATATATATATATATATATATGTATATATATATATATATATATATATATATCTTACAATAATCACTCTAGTTTTACCTGTTGTTTCAATTGAAACGATCAAAGTCTCTGTGCGCTTCTCTTTTCGTTGTTTCAGTTCTTTTTTTCTGTACTTTCTTTGATGACGATGATGATGATGATGATAACGGTAACTATGAAATGACTGATACCCGACGTACTGTGCTTGTAAAGCAACGGTGCAGCGCCTCTCAACGAAATTGAACGTGTACCTTACAATTAATTTCTATCTCTGTCTGTCTATACGATTGGATTGTCTGTGGGGAATCCTGTGGAGCGTTCGAAGTTAACTCTCTTTCTCTATCTTATACTTTCCACATGCCGCGTTCTACTATTAAACAATTGCATATCTGGCCAACTCCCTAAAGCGGTATTCGTCAAATCAGTCGAGGAAAAAAGAAATATGATTTAATGCTAGTATAAGAAACAGTCCAGTACGTACTTTGTACAGGACGACGTGTGCGCCATGCGTTGTGTACTGTGCAGTGATACTTGAGTATAGGAAACGCGCAAAGAGATGGGATCATCCATCTGTGCGTTTTCGCGTGTATTTTGATCGCTCGGACGTTTGGAAAGCGCCTGTTTGGGCAAAGTTTGAGAATCGATGCCGGTCAATTCGAGAAATCGAGGCCAAATCGCTCGTAACTTTTGTTTGAACAAACGAATCCACAATGTTTCACGGGCACAAATAAAAGTTCGTACTGATCTGAACTCGCAACAACTCTTTCTCTCTATAGAGCAGTGTGTCGGGCGACGAGTGTACAGTAATGCAAGTATACATTATGTAGGGGGAGACGCGATGCGGGGACCAAAGCCTGCGTGTGTGTGCGTGTGCCGTCGTGTTTTGTTGTCATTCTCTTTGTTTTCCAGGGCTTAGCGAGGCACGAAGAAAGACGAAGAGACGACCGGAGCTCGCAAGCCGCAAGAAAGCTCTCTCGCCGCAACGGCGCCTCTTCATCTTTCTTCGGTCAGCCCCGTCGTTGTGTCGGTACAACAACCTGCGCATACATACACAACTGAGACGGATCTTGCGGACGTATAATAATAATAACAATAATAATAGTAATAATAATGCAGCTTGTACAACTGTGGCAAGTTACATGCAACCATTGCCAGCTTGTGCAGAGAGCTTTAAATCTAATTGCGCGTACATGATCGGCTGGGACAATATTAGGCTGTTCTTCTAGCACTTGAAACGGAAAGTAGGGACCCCAATGCCTTAGCGAAATGCCGTTGTATATTTATGCACAAAAATATTGTATACCTCATATATATGCATATATGTCTAATTATAGTAGGAGAATAATCACAGTAGGAACTGCAATATAAACATAAGCGTAACATGCGAATAGACGAACTAGATGAAAGCCTTATTATTTGCATATTTATATCTACATACAGTTACACACACCCACACACACACACCTAACTTGAGTAAAAGGGCAGCCAATACTTATCATACAACACAAGCCACATTAATGTAATCTTAATAATTAAAAATGAGCGGGTGGCGGCAGTAGCATTAGTGGAACTTTTTGTCTTGATTGCCTTGATTTAAAAGAAACAAAAACAAGAAAAAAACATCAATAGCCTATTGAGTCAATGTAAGCAATCCTTTTTTAAAAGAAGTGTTTTGATTCTCTCTCTCTCTCTCTCTCTCGGTAGTGGCACGCGCTAGGGCGAGACGAACAGGCCAAGTATTATGAAATGGCGCGACGGGAGAGACAGTTGCACATGCAGCTGTACCCTGACTGGTCTTCCCGCGCAAATACCAACCGAACTAAGAAGAGGAAGCGCAAACAAGACACAAACAGTGATCCTGGAGGTACTCACATGCCTCGATCCACACATTTTTTTATACGACTTTTTCCTCAATCCGCACCCCCACCCCACGAGAACCAAGCCCCAGCCCTAATATATTATATACTGTTATAATTATATATTATTATATTGTTTTTTTTTTCATTATTAATTAC